>APFE030655927.1:3390-34516 GCA_000404065.3 Pinus taeda | reverse complement strand
TTTTTGATCTTACAATTAGATATGTAATTGAATTCATAATATACATATATTTATTTATTATTCCATGTCAAATAAAATTTTATATGGTTTTTTTCATTTTGGATTAATGGCTAATGTTTGTTTTAGTGGTCTTGGTAGTTATTTCACACGATTACCTTTTTTGCGAATGAATATAACAAAAGCTAACTTACATAATAATTAACGAACCTTTTATTTATATAATTATAATAACTAATTGATTCCTACTCTTGGTTATTAAATACAAACTTTACCTTTATTCAAACTTTGGTAATAATTATAACAAAAAAAATTACTTTCATGTCCCTTTCCCTGGGTGCAGTTAGGTTGGCCATTCAAATTTAGGAGAATCTAGAAAGATATCAATATGAGGATCAAAACATATGAAATAGAGGAAAGAGCAGGGGGTGAAATTATAAAATTGAAAAATTATGTTGAAGATCCAAGGAAAGAGAGATCAAACAAAAAGGAAAGGAAGGGTGGGAAGAAGGATAAAAAGGAAAAATATGAGAATATCTAGGTAAAGGGGACATGGAAGAAAATGAATAGTAAGAAAAAGGTGGTGGGGGGAAGTCAAATGGGAAGAGGGGAGAAAAAACATGTTAATGGGCAAGTGGATGGATAACATGCTTAAATGATTGGCTCAACTTACAACCTTCTTCCCTATAGAGGTTACTCGGGTGTTCTTTGATCTCAAGAGTAAAACCAAGTTTTTTTGGATTGATCCAAGAAAATTAGTTTCTTAGATTTTAGAGAATGTTCAACAATAGAAGACTTTGTCAGTTAAAAATGGTTGTTATCAAATATGTGTTTTATAATGTGAGCTTTGAAGGGACACTGTATCTGGAAAATATAAGTCTTTCCATAAGAATAAGGAATTTGGCAAACCCATAAGCTTAGCATAGGGCCATACATTTCTTTCCCTAATTCAAATATATACTTTCATGTTTTATGGGAATTTTTGAAGTTTTAAATTGTCTCCTTATTGTAATACCCTTTTACCATCTCCTTTCACCTTCTTGTCATCATTTTATAGCAGTCTTAGCATGCTTAAGATCAAATTCAAATTATAAAAAGGTATTTATCATCCATGTTTAAAATCTATTTTTCTTTATGAAATCTAATGAAACCATTCTTACGATAACACAATCATAAACATTTCACAACTAATGTTGAATTCCACAATGATATTCATGGTTATTTAGGTTGTAGTGCTTTAATAAAATGATGAAGAGTATATGGAGATGAAAAATGTTCACCACATGCATGACTAAGTGTGTAAAATACTTGTTCAACCAAGAGCATATGACCTCAGAAAAATCCCTTATGATTTTTTCTTTGAGTATAAAATAATGAGGAGATAAAGTCTATGTTTAATTCCATTTCCTAGATGGCAAAGTAGTTTCATTTCCTATCAGCATAAAACTCCTAAATTTGTTTGATGAAAACTTGTATGAAACGTCATAAGGAGATACCCAAAAGGAAGTTGGATTATTAAATTTTATTGTGCTTTATTATGATACTCTATTTCAGGTAAATACAATCCTCTGTTTTGAAATACGCGACTAACAAATCTTCTGATCGAAAGTGACTTACGCTCACGGGAGGCCCCCCTATCGAGTTATAAGTACATTTTGTTTTGTTTATGTTTTCATGTGCTCATAAAGAAATAATATTTTACAATTTATTTTCTCTTAAGATAGTTTCATTACAGCTATAATCCGATCATTTGTTGTTCCATTTCCAAAGTACTCATAAACAAAAAACTTACAAAACATATTTAATTTTCATATGCATTTCCTTTCAAGTTTCACTACTTAGTTAATTATGTAGATGACAAAAGAGATGTATTTTAGAATTAGTCATGCACATGAGTAATCATTTTGACTTGCAAGTTCTCAGTTTATTTTTATTCTTGTCAGCTTATTTCTGCAATTAGTTTTTAGTTTCTCTCCTTTCTGCAATTAGTTTTTCTTATGAAATTTCCTTTATGCAATCAGTGTAGAATTTAAATTTTGTACCCAAGGATTGTAGCCATTGGACTCCTAGTACAACATCAGCACCTCCCATTGGAATGGAAAGCATCTCAATCACAGAAGCCATCAACCTCCACCAAAAGCTATCTTGATGGAGCAAAGACCAGTGAACAATATGACAATCGTCAGCAAAGGCATAAAGTTGATCACCAGGTAAATCATATTCAATTTTCTCCAAGGATGAACATCAATAGAAGCCACAACCAACCTCATGCAAATCATTCTCAATTTTCTCTAAAGATGAATATAAATAGAAACTACAATCAACAGGTAAATATAATCGATAGTCGTAGAAACATCTTTAATGGGCAATGTTTTCATGTCATAATTTTGGGTAGAAAGATGCTCAATGTGTTGCTTACAAAACCATCATGACTATAGAAGCATGAAATCAAAGAAATGTAATAGGGATCAATAGAAGTTCCTATAATAACTTTCTCCTCTTGAAAATGAAATAGAATGCTTGATTTGTAACAACTTTTTTCATGAAGAATCTGAATGAAGGAGCCAATTTCGGCCAACACTTCAAAAGGAGCAAATTCCATTTAATCCCAAGATATGGAGAAGGAAGGAATCCGAATCAAAAAGATGTGGCATAGCTTTGTATGTAGAAGGATAAGAAAATTAATGGTACATTGATAGTCGATGCTCCAAACACATGACAGGTAATGAAGAGAAACTTCACTCATATAATCCTTTAGAAAAGGAAAAAAATGTCTCATTTGGAAATGATGCTCCAACTATCATAAAGGGTAAAGGGTCTATCTTCTTGAGAGAAAAGTTTAAAGATGGAAATGTTATGTATGTAGATGGTTTAAAGCATAACCTATTGAGTGTCAGCCAAATGTGCGATCAAGGAAATGAAGTCGTGTTTCAATCAAATAGATGTGTCGTTCATGAGCTTGATACAAGAAAGACCATGATCAAATGTACAAGAACTCCAAACAACTTATGCATACTCAAATGAGGACAACAACAATGTTATCTAAGAAAAGCACATGAAAACTGGTTGTGGCATAGAAGATTGGGACATCTAAGCTTTTCTCAAACAACAAAAGCATGTAGGCTCAACGCAGTTTGTGATCTTCCAAATATCAACATTGTAGAAAATACCATATGCAAACCATGTCAAATCGGTGAGAAAACCAGAGTTCACATCAGTGAAAAGGAAGGGTTAGCAAGTAAGCCTCTTGAACTCATTCATATATTGATTTATGTGGACCAACAAGGAAAAAGTCACCTCATGGATAAAAATACTTTATTTTTCTTATTGATGATTTTTCCAAAATGTGTTGGATAGGTCTTCTAAAGCACAAATATGAAGCATTTGAAAAGTTTAAAGCCTTCAAAGCTTTGGTTGAAAATGAATCAGATTGAAAAATCAAATGTTACAGATCTGATCGAGGGGGAGAATTTATATCAGATGAATTCTCTGATTTTTGTGAACAACATGCAACAAAAAGGGAATTCTCCACCACAAGAACTCCTCAGCAAAATGGGGTGGTAAAAAGGATGAACAGAACAGTTCAACAAATGGATCGAGATATGCTAGATGAATCTGGAACTCCTACAACCTTTTGGGGTGAAGTTGCATTTACTGCCGTGACTATTCTCAACAAAGCAAATGTTCAAGTAAATAGAACTCAAACTCCACATGAACTTTGCTATGGTAAGACTCCTACTGTAAAATACTTTAAAGTTTTTGGAAGCAAATTCTTTATCAAAAGGACTGATGGAAAACTTGGTAAGTTTTAATCGAGAGCAGATGAATAGATTCTTCTTCGTTATTCTTCCAGAAGTAAAGGATATAAATGTTATAATAAAAGACTTGGGAAAATTGTTGAAAGCATTGGTGTTATAGTTGATGAAGCATGTAGAAATCCAAAATAGATAAAATCAATAGAAGATTATGACAATGAGGAAGATGTGGATTACTTTCCCACATCAAATCAAAATTATATTGAAGAAGAAACCAACGAAGCACCAGAAGAAGATATAATGGTAGAAGAAAAGACTTCGTCTAGGTATGTTCAGAAAAATAATATAGAAACTAAAATTTTAGGAGAAAGGGAGGTCAATGTACAGACAATAAGAGATATTATAGGGACCTCAAGCTATCGAGCATTACTATCCTGCACCGAACCTCAAAATCTACATGAAGAATGCAAAGATCAATGTTGTGTCAAGGCCATGGATGAAGAACTTGAGGAAATTGAAAAAGTTGACACTTTGGAATTAGTTCCTAGACCTCATGATAAAAATATTATAGGAACTAAATAGATTTTCAAGAACAAGCTGAATGAAAATGGAGAAGTCATTAGAAACAAGGCCAGACTTGTTTGTAAGGGTTATGCTCAACAAGAAGGTATAGACTTTGAAGAAACTTTTTCACCTGTTGCTAGACTTGAAGCCATAAGAATGTTTCTTGCTCTCTCCAGTTTTCAAAAATTCAAAGTATACCAAATGGATGTAAAATCAGCCTTCCTTAATGGAGATTTAGAAGAAGAAGTTTATATTGAACAACCAGAAGGATTAATTCTTGGAAATGATGCATAGCTTTTATGTAGACTCAAAAAGGCTCTCTATGGTCTGAAATGGGCTCCAAGGGCTTGGTAATATTGCCTTCACAAATATCTTCACCAACAAGGTTTTAGAAAAGGTTCTGCAGATAGAAATTTATATACAAAGATTGAAAATGATAAATTGCTAATTATTATTGTTTATGTTGACGATATCATTTTCGATAGCAATGAAGAATCCATGAGTCAGAATTTTTCTTCAGTAATGTAGCAAGAACTTGAAATGTCCTTACTTGGTGAACTTACTTATTTTCTTGGTATACAAGTTCAGCAAACTAAAGATGGTATCTTTCTTTCACAAACCAAATATCTCAAGAAGATCTTGAAAAACTATAGAATGGAAGATTCTAAACCTCTGTGTACTCCAATGGTAACAGGATGCAGTCTCAACTCAAATGATGAATCAACAGCAGTACATTAACCAACTTACAGATCCGTGACTGGCAGTCTGCTTTATTTAACATGTACTCGATCTGACATCATGCATGCAGTAGGAATAGTTGGAAGATTCCAAACAAATCCAAAGGAATCACACCTTCAGGCAGTCAAAAGAATTTTCAAATATCTTCAAGGAACTTAGGACTTTGGACTATGGTATCCTAGAGATGCACATCTTACTCTTGATGCATATATAGATGCAGATTGGGTAGGAAGTGTTGATGATAGAAAAAGTACTAGTGGTGATGCATTATATATGGGTTCCAAGTTAGTGCCTTGGTTCAACAAGAAATAAAGTTAAATTGCTTTATCTACAACTGAAGTAGAATATGTGGCTGTTGCATCTTGCTGAACACAAATACTTCGGATGATGCAAACTTTGTAAGACATCTAGATCACATGTACTCCACCCATCTCCATTCTATGTGATAATACAAGTGCCATCAGTATTTCAAAGAATCCATTCATGCACTCCAAGAACAATCACATACCCATCACGTACCATTTTCTATGAGAACAAGTGCTTGAACAAAAGGTCAAATTGGAGTATGTTCCCTCCAAAGAACAGGTTGATGATATATTCAGTAAACCACTGCCCAGAGAAACATTTGAATATCTCAGACAAAAGCTGTGAGTAGTTGCTGCATCATCCTAATGTTAAATCTAGTTTTTTTTTAGAGGAAGGTTATTATACGAAAGTTTGATGAAGTATAGTTGCATATACACACTAGCTTCTATGGATAAAAAAGTGTATATGTTTTTCTGACAGGGAACGCAATGGGATAGACTCAGGAAACGAGATCTGATATGGTTCAATCAATTATCTGGTATGATTGATGATGGTTACAATTTTTTGATGATATGTGGAAATAGTTTGGTAATCATAAAAGGTTTATGTATATCTAATTAATGATGATGCCTTGATGATTCTCACTGATATTTTCAATGATCAGATCTGACAATGAATAGTTGGCACTTGTTCAAGGGAAGCATATGCTTCTAATAATGCATTGTTGGAATTATGTTAGAAGATCTTGGCACTTGAAGATGCCTATATTGCTTGATCCACATATTTTTTTTTTTATTCAAATGACTCTTTCAATGATGTGCATATACTGGTTGTTGATCTTGATGCTGCTGATAGATGCTGATTGTGCAGATCATATATGGTGTATGATAGTTGTTGATGACTATCATGGTCTTATTTAGATTGTTGTTCCCTATTCTAAATGTCATGTATATCATTTGATATAAAGGTCATGAAAATACCTAATTTATAACCCCACTATGCATGGGAATGATGATGTAATAATTTCTATTTCAGCGATTTGGTATAGCCCCACTTGGTTGGGTCAATGACTCAAAATTGGTGTATCCCCACTTGATTGGAAGATTGATGTATGTATGATGAAAAGTGATCTAGGTATACTCCAGAATCCCCTTTCTTAACCAATTCTTAGCCCTCTAGGAGTGAAGCCTTATATAATCATGGGCTTAAAATCCCGCTTTAATGATATGATATGCACGGCAAATTTAATGACAAACTTATGAATGAATCACAACTATATAATCCATGTAAGATATGGATATGCGCACAACTGGTTTCTTCTGTTCGACACTCACACTCCAGCGCTGCTACCAGATTGGTAATTAGCATGGCTCTGTTATCAATTTAAATCAATTTAGCAATTATTTGCTCAACATACAAATCAGATACGTGCAAAAGACCATAAGTAAACTAGAATTCATATGACGTTGTATTTTCCGATACATCGACTCTATGAATGAGAAACGCTTCCCTATAGCCACGTTGACGTCCATCGGATCCCGTGAGCTGCTATGAAAGTGTATTCATTATATATAATATACTGTTATGCGGATGGAAACCCCAGCGCTCCACGCATATACAGTAATCTCTATTCCCGTTGAGCATTTATACGCACAGTCGAAAATAGTAAAGGAACCCCACGCTCAGATTTCAAATGTGATAGCTCTGGGTATATACACATCCACAGAGCATTTATACACATAAACCGACCTGGAACTTAATCTCGGTGTGCGCGCCAGCCCTTATACACAGACTTAGCTCACGTTTCAATACACAGATTTTATCAATTCAAATAGTTCCGCCTCTGGTGGATTGATAGTCCAATCAATTTATATATGGGCCACCCAGAAATTAGGATGCACAATCTTATATCAAATTACATAGCCAAATCTTTCGCCATACACAGGAACGCATCCTCTGCCTGTAACGCGCTGTCTTCTTTCAAGAGCTGCCATTCGATTCATTTTCCTACTGTTCATACGCGGCCTCAACACACAAATCTATATATATAACCTATGAAATACATTCAGAAGCCATGTTAAACTGTGCAACCATCAAACTTTCTGTGAATTTAATTATCATCCTGAATTTTAACATTCAGTACATTACATAATACAGAAAGTTTTCTCAACAACTCTGGCCTCGCCTTTCTCCCTTAGAATGGCGACCAGTTCCTTTTTTTATTCATGATCAATCACTTTATTTAGTACAAAAGCATCCTTTTATATAGTAAATTAAGTCTTTTACAATTTGTCTATCTTGTGAAAGATAGCAAGTTTTATTCATCCTTCTTATCCTACTTTTTAAAGAAAAGATTGCATGTTTTATTTTTTTCCCTATTTTAACTAGAAAAACATAGAGACTGTAGGCTTTTTCTTTCGAAGTCGCATGCTCCTGCATCAGACTCCCAAGGTTGAAAAATTTCATGATCTCCTGATCATGTGGTTTGTGGTCGTGATCTTCCTGGATCCCATACTTTGTTTTGCAACCGTCCAAATGCTTTATTCCTTTGTTGTTGCTGCATTTCTGTTGTTCTTTCCTCCACCTTCTTCTTCCTGTCAATCACGTTCAAGTTTTGATCGATCTTGCTTGCTGCTATTTCTATTTTCCTCCATTTGGATTGTTGCATCATCAGCTGCCATATTTCTTCAATTTCTATGTTCAGCTTGCTGCTATTGTTCCCAATTTCTGTTAATTCAGCTGCTACCATAGAAGTTGCTTCTGCTGCCGCCATAGATGTTGCTACCTCCCAAGCTTCTTGTCCCTCTGCAACATACTTTGGCTCATCTCCTATAAACACAATCAAATTGTTAGCATTAAAATCACAAGACCCACTGGTCTTATTTGTTGATTCAGTCACCAACTTTTCTCTATGCAGCTCCAAGTCTTTTTCAGGACTCAAAAAATTTTCACTGGCTTTCTCCTCAGATTTCTCTGGCAATATTTCAGCATGCTGATATGTATTCACCATGAGACTGCCAGCTAGTCTCTCCTTTTTACCATCTTCTGCTTCATGACTGTCCTTCATGAAAACTTCCCTGCCTTGTTTCCTGAGCAAATTTACCCGTGCATGAGTTCTCTGTCTCTCTAGTTCTCTTCTCTGAAGATCTAGTTTCATGTACAGTTCAACAATTTCATTAGGAGTAGATCTTGGAAACTTCACACAACTTTCTATTCCTTCAACAACTTTTGACCAATCTTCAGTTGGTCCTTCTTTCTCTGCATCAACATTCTGATTAGATTCCTTCTTTATGACAATATCAGCCAATTGTCTTTCACCTACAAACATACACAAATTGTCAGATTTAAAACCATGTGACCCCTTTTCCTTACTTGAAGTTTTAGTCTTCAAGTCTTCATTTTCACTATCTCCTAGAAATTCTCCTTTTTCCATTTCAACTTCCTCTTGACTCATCTTCTAGCCATTTACCTTAGCATCCTATTTCTTATGTCCTCTACTGTGGCTTTTTCTTGAACCTCTGCTATGACTATTAGTAGTCATCTTCTTCTTGTCTTTCTTCATGCACTCCTTTGCAACAAGCCTCTCCAACAGCTAGTCCTCCTGGCTGCAATCTTACCTCACTAAGCTCTCCTCACTTAGTCTTTTGGTAAGCACGGGTCCTCCATCTGGAACCTCTTCCTGAGAAACACCTTTGCTCCTTCTAGGCTTCTGCAATCTCCCACTCTCTCCTGAGAACACTTCAGTTGTCCTCTCTATCCAATTCCTTATTGGATTCTTCAGGTTCACTGCCACTCCTCTGCAACCATAAACTTCAATTCATAAATTTCAAATCAAAAAAATAATCTCAGCTTTAAGATCTTGCAGGATCTTGTCTGCCATCCTGTTCACTTGCAATTGTGTATGCTGCATATCAGATTGAAAATATGATCTTCATCATTCATCACGCATTCAAAAATACATTTCAGTTAAACAAACCTTCTTGCATTCATTCATCGACCGCATGCAATTAATTTAACTTCAAAAAAAAAAACTTGAATCATCAAACATAGTTATTCCAGCTCTAATACCAACTTCCGCTGCTCCGGAATCCTTCTCTCCACAGGAAACTTTCCCTGTTCTGATACCACTTGATGAAAAGTGATCTGGGTATACACCAGAATCCCCTTTCTTAACCAATTCTTAGCCCTCTAGGCGTGAAGCCTTATATAATCATGGACTTAAAATCTCGCTTTAATGATATGATATGCACGGCAAATTTAATGACAAACGTATGAATGCATCACAACTATATAATCCATGTAAGATATGGATATGCACACAGCTGGTTTCTTCTTTCTGACACTCACACTCCAGCAATGCTACCAGATTGGTAAGTGGCATGGCTTTGTTATCAATTTAAATCAATTTAGCAATTATTCTCTCAACATACAAATCAGATACGTGCAAAAGACCATAAGTAAAATAGAAGTCATATGATGTTGTATTTTCCGAGACATCGACTCTATGAATGAGAAACGCTTCCCTACAGCCACCGTTGACGTCCATCGGATCCCGTGAGCTGCTATGAAGGTGTATTCGTTATATATAATATACTGTTTTGCGGATGGAAACCCCAACACTCCACACATATATAGTAATCTCTATGCCCGTTGAGCATTTATACGCACAGTCGAAAATAAGAAAGGAACCTCGCGCTAGGATTTCAACTGTGATAGCTCTGGCTATATACACATCCACGGGGAATTTATACACATAAACCGGCCTGGAACTTAATCCCGGTGTGCGCGCCAACCCTTATACACAGACTTAGCTCACGTTTCAATACACAGATTTTATCAATTCAAATAGTTCCGCCTCTGGTGGATTGATAGTCCAATCAATTTATATATGGGCCACCCAGAAATTAGGATGCACAATCCTATATCAAATTACATAGCCAAATCTTCTGCCATACACAGGAACGCATCGTCTACCTGTAAGGCGCTGTCTTCTTTCAAGAGCTGCCATTCGATTCAATTTTCCTACTGTTCATATGCGGCCTCAACACACAAATCTATATATATAACCTATGAAATACATTCAGAGGCCATGTTAAACTGTGCAACCATCAAACTTTCTGCGAATTTAATTATCATCCTCAATTTTAACATTCGGTACATTACATAATACAGAAAGTTTTCTCAACAACTCTGGCCTCACCTCTTTCCCTCAGCATGGCGACCAGTTCCTTTTTTTATTCATGATGAATCACTTTATTTAGTACAAAAGCAGCCTTTTAGATAGTAAATTAAGTCTTTTACAATTTGTCTATCTTGTGAAAGATAGCAAGTTTTATTCATCCTTCTTATCCTACTTTTTAAAGAAAAGATAGCATGTTTTATTTTTTTTCCTATTTTAACTAGAAAAACATAGAGACTGTAGGCTTTTTCTTTCGAAGTCGCATGCTCCTACATCAATGTATGAGTCATTGGTGATAGGAAGGTCATACTCACTTAATTGAGCTATAGAGTCATGTTATTCTTTTTAAAATATTTTTTGTAGACTCTACATGTGTTCACGAGGAGCATGGACGATTTAGTGCATCTGGGCATCTACAATGGTGGGAGCTTAACAAGAAATTTTAGCATGTACTCAGGGGGAGAATATCTTGGTCCACTCTTTTCACTTGATGTCAAAGGAGGAGAGTGTCTTGGTGATGTTGTTGCCATCAAGTCCAAAGGGGGAGATTGTTGGTAGTATGATATAGGTGTTATCCTTGATGGCAACTCACCTAGATGATAGTTTACAGTGTAATAGGTTAACAACAAAGGATTACAGACCAAACTCCAAAGATTGAAGAAAGAGAGGTATATGATGGTTCACTTTGTCCAAGAAGCGTATACACATAGATTTACAGAACAAAAGGAGCGTATATGTATACACGCACTTTCACAGGAGGAAAAGCGCATACATGTTGGAAAACCAAGGTATTTTGGTCCAAGGTATTTTGATCCAAGGTATTGGCCTGAGGTATTGAGAAAGGCCTAAGAGCATACAAGGAGGAGAAGATCATTAGGTCGGGTGTGCAAGTACTGAATATCTGATGGAGCGTTACATCAAATATGCATGTTATGGGTTAATGGTGCTTTGCTTGATCTGAACTAGGGACGAACCTTAGCGGTTGATCAAGAATGAAGCCTAATGATGGATCGGGATCTAAAATGAATTATTATTATCATGGATAGTCTAAGTCCAAATACTGATGCATGTTTTATTCTATAAATGTTATGATCTGGGTATGGATGAAGTCTGGAATAGTTGTGAAGTTTTAAGTTAGTATTTGCAAATCTGTACGTTGGTTCACTTTGATAAAAGCATGTATACATGATGGTTTGACCCATAGAAGTAGCATATACATTATGAAATATGATATTTGAAGTTGCAGTTGGATCTGTTGTTGTTGTAGAGTTCTGGGTTTTGCTTTGTGTTCTGGTAACTTTGTTCTGTTGACAGTGTTCTAAAAGTTCAGATTGATTGATTGTGATTTGCTTCAATAATGATGGGTTGTCATTTTTTGATTGATTCAATTGTGGTTGATTCAGAGATTGATGATTGAGTCTCAATGATTGATTGATGCAGATTTATTTGATCGTTGTATTACAATTGTGATTGATTTTGAGCTTCAATGTTGTTGATGGGTCCAGTGTGAAAATTTGATGAAATGTGACCTTCAGATGGTGGTGTTGTGTTCCAGGAGTATCCAGTTTGAAAATTTATGAAACATGGTCCCTAGAGGAAGGAGAGAAGGTTGTAGCCTTCTGTAGACCAACGCCTACGTAGTGGTAAGCATATCGGCTAGTACAAGAGCTAGCGGGTTGTAGCTCCCTTCCAGTAGAAGGTGGAGAACGAGAGAAGGTTGTAGCCCTCTACAGGTGGGTTACTGCATACTGGTATGAGTCTGCGCTAGTACAATATTTTAGACGTTTTTTTCTTGTACTAAAAGAAGACAACAACAGGTAGTTTTTGTCTTGCATTGGGTTTCCACGTTAAATCTTGGTGTTTATGTGTGTTTCTTATGTGTGATGATTTGTTTTTTTATTGCTGCACATGGTTACTATTTATATAATGAAGTATTGATGCACTGATTAAATATCAACATATCATTAATTAATTGAATCATAATTTTGCTAGATATATGTTGGTTTCCTTAAATACAGTTGCGTGTACATGCAAGTTACCTTCATTGAAGTGGCATATATAAATTAGAGTATGAAGAGAAAAATGTTATTGATCTAACTAATACTGATTCACCTCCCATCTCAGTATTATTTCCACCAATAACATCAGAATATTTTTCTTGCAATTTATTATTTTCCTCTTCAAAAATTAGAGATAAATTTTCAATTCTGCAAATTTCAATTCAACAAGCAATACATTTTAATTCAGTTAAGTAATTGGTTTTGATGTAAATTTAAATAGAAATAACTTTTTCATGTTTAATAGCTAAATCTCATTCAACATTTGTTCATACTTCGAATAATTCAATCCATTGATAGGACTCCTAGCATATATAATGCACATACATCTCGTAAGTACATGAGCTGTGGATAACAATTAGTGAAGTAATTTAAGAACAATTAAATTACTCAACATTTTGGCACTGCGGCTAGGGAGGTGTATATAGGATTATAATATTGGTTGGAATATCATTTTAGTTGCATTAAACTTTGTAGATGCATAATTAAAGCATGGTAAGAATCATTTATTCATAGGGAAATGGATTCTAGGGGTAGACTTGTAAGTAGAGAGAGAAGTCCAATTCCAACATTGCCACTCACCCCTGATAGGCCTTGTAGTCCCACACCATCCACTCATACTCATGTTCCATCATTTGCAGGTAGACATAGACCTCTTGAGGTGCATAGATCTGAAATCCAACTTCAAGATTCACCAACTTCCTCTACCGATGTTGTAGTTGAAGAACCTACATCCCCAACAAAAGGAGTAATTTTCCTCTCCTCAATAGGAGAGAAACTTCTAGGACAATAAGTAGAGGTTCCTAGTGAAGAATAAGAAGAATAAACTTATATTAATATACCATTAGTAGAAGAACCTGAATAAGAGCTAGATAATCTTGTCATGGAACCTTATATTAGCTATGAAGAATTTACAATGGTAGGGGCAGGAGAAGGAGAAGTGCATAATGTAAATGGTGACTCTAGAAATTGAGGAGGAAGAGGAAGAGGAGGAAATAGAGGAGGCGATGGAGGTCGAGGGGGTAGAGGTAGTAGGGGAGAAACATATCCTTATGAATTTCCCATTTTTTATGAATATACCAGAACCATAATGAAAAATATCTCGCCCTCCATCCTTCCTAATTTTCATTGTTCAAGAAATGGGGACCCATAAACATTTATTTCTTAGTTTGAAGATTTATGTAGAACTTGTGGCTACTTACTTAATCCTCAAAAACTAAAATTATTCCCAACTACTCTTAAAGATGGAGCACTAAAATGGTTCATGGGATTAGGAACACATACTATTAGAACACGGGAAGATGTTCTTAGAAAAACATAAGGATTACTACATGCCCCACAAACTTAAAGATGAATTCTTTAAGATGATGTAGAAAGAGGATGAAATCCTTGAAGACCTAGTTGAAATATTTGCTTACAACATTAAACGGGATAAGATGTATAATTTGGATGATGCAACATTTAAATCTCCTTTGTTAAAACGAATCGTAAATGAGTAGATATACCTTCTTAATTTAATGGGAAAGGGAGATGTTTCAGAACATTCATTTGGATAAATTTGTGATATGTGTAAGCATATTTCAAGGGGTAAGGCTAGAAGTCAAAAAAATCCAAGAAATCATGTGATGTCTAGAATTAATAAATCTACAACTCGAACAATAAATAGAGCTAAAATAGGAATTTTTATTAATAATTTCAAAACATATGTCCTAGGGAGTGTTGGTGGACAATTAGATACCCTTAAGATACAAAATAAGAAAAAAATTGAAAATCGTACATTATCTATTTTATCTCTCAGGTGTAGGAAGAAAAATTCCTTAAGAGAATGCCCCCTTGATAGTATGAAAATTTGTGTCATATGTGCTGAAAATCATAATATGAAGGAATTTTATTGTGAAACCCATTTTTTCTGACCAATTGTAATTGATGTGGTGACAAAGAATTTGGATTTATTAGTTTTCTAGTTATTATGGTCGATCACTACTTCGCTTCATCCTACCTTAATGATAGAGGATACATATCTTCCATGCTTTTTCCTTTTATTCTTTCTAGATAGAAAATTCAATGTACAACAGGATCAATGATTTTGTTAAGTGCACCTATAAATTATTTGTATTCAAAGAATTATTTCATTGTGAACCCTTTTACAAATATATGTATAAATAATGGAGTTCTTCCTCTTGGGAAGAAGTGATTCTTCTATTTGTTGGAGAAATGAAACCCACAAAAATATGAATGTGTTTTGGTGAAACATGTTGTAACATGCTCTTCCCACATGTACATAAGAAGTAATCAGACAACTGAGGTAAACATGTGATGAGTGTTGGGTTGTGTTATATTCTTTCCACGACTAGCCCACGTTGTTAACTAGGGGGCTAGAAGGGGGGAAGGCACCCATTCGTTGCAACCGAATTGCGTGGGGGCGGGGGGGGGGGGGGGGCGGCAGGGCAAGTCACAGGGGGTTTGAGGGTTGCGGATAACCCCACTCTATGGGGTCTACGGTAGCGCCCTACAAAATTTTGATTTTGGACCCTATCTTTGGTTGGGCGGACCTATCTATGGTTTTGTGCATGATTCTCACACATGGTTTTAGACTTGAAGGTTTTTGGTCCATGGTTTTGGACATGGTGGTCTCCGGTGCATGGTATTGGATGCTTCGGCATGTATAAATATGTATTGTAACATTAAAATGAAATTAATGAAAAATTAAGCTGATAGTCCCAGTTTTGGGATTTAGGGGAAAATATTTGTGTATATGTGTTTTATGTGTTATGCTCATGCATTGTTTATTTTCTGTATTTTAGAATTCATATGCAGGTAATTTCTATATGGGGTTAAAACCTGAATTTGGTATCAGAGCCAGGTTTTGGCTTCAAGGGGACGCCTTTACTGCTGAGGGGTTCTTCTTGGGCCTGCAATAGACTCTGTTCAGTGGGAGATCTATAAGATCGATTTTGGTGGTGAAAGAAGATGGCGAGCAGTGGAAAGATAGAGATCGATAAATTTAATGGTCAGAGTTTTGAGTTGTGGAAACTCAAGCTGCAGGATCTGTTGGTGGATAAAGATCAGTGGATCGTGGTACATCTGGGTACTAAACGAATGAGCGTTTATGATGAAGAATGGAAGGATTTGGATCAGAAGTGAAAGAGCACAATGCGAGTGTGTGTCTTAGATTCAGTATTTCTAAATGTATGAGGGGAAGCTATGATGAAGGCTTTGTGGGACAAGCTAGGGACTTTCTACCAATCTAAGTCTCTAGTGAATAAATTGTTGCTATAGAAAAAGATATAGAACTTGAGGATTAAAGATGGAGACTCTATGACAGAGCATCTCAATGCGTTTAATACTATGGTAAGTCAGTTATCGTCTATTGATATTAATATTTAAGATGAAGATAATTGCATTAGCTTGTTGTGTTCTCTACCAGATTTGTGGGATAGTCTGGTTATTGCAATAGGTAACAATGCAAATACCTTGCACTTTGATGAAATAGTCTCTTCCATGCTAATGGAGGAGATGAGATGGAAAAATATGGAGATCTAGAATGGTGATGCCTTGTTTGTCCAAGGATGGTCCTAGAACAAAAAGAAAAATAAGTCATCGAGTGGGAGATTTAAATCTAGATGGAGAACTAAATCTCATGGAAAACCTATAAAGGTGTTGTGCTAGAATGCGGAAAGGGAGGGCACTATAAAAGGGACTGTAAATCTAAAGCTCTTGATAAAGGAAAGGGATCTCATGATGCTCCTTCTGTAGAGGAAAAAACCACCTCAGATAAAGGTGGGGATGTGTACCTGACTTCTTCAAGTACACATGTAGATCATGAGGCATGGTTGATTGACTCAAGTGCAACCTTTCACTTCACTCCCCATAGAGAGTGGTTTTGTGAGTATAAGAAATATGATGGTGGTGATGTCTTCTTAGGGGATGATAGGATGGCTAAAATTGTTGGTCGCGGAAAGGTAAAGTTGAAGTTGCAATATGGAAGGGTTAGAACACTTCCGGGTGTTCTACATATTCTTGCATTAGTCATAAATCTTATTTCTGTAAGCAAGCTGGATGATGCAGGTGTAAAAACAGTGTTTGAGAAGGATACCTACAAGATGGTTGGGGGAGCACTGGTATTGATGCGGGGAGTTCGGATTGGAACTCTATACAAGTTGCAAGGTAGAACTATTGTTGATGGGTACAACAGTTCTGTGGTTCTTGAAAGTGGAGCAAAAAATCTAGTGGTCTTTGGAGAGGACATCATGTTGTGGCATCAAAGGCTTGGACATATTGGAGAGAAGGGCCTTCAAATACTTCATGGTAAAGGTATGGTAAAAGGTATGAGTAATAGCTCTCTAGATTTTGATTTCTATGAAAATTGTGTATATGGGAAGCAGAATCGGGTGAGTTTCCTCTCTGGTGGTAAGAGGGCAAAACAGATATTAGAGTTTATGCATAGTGATGTGTTTGGACCTATGAAGGTTTCATTATTGGGTAAGTTTGTGTAGTATGTATCATTTATAGATGACTTCTCAAGGAATACATGGATATATTTACTTAAGAAGAAATATGGAGTCTTTCACAAGGTTAATGAATTTAAGGCTCTAGTGGAAAACTAGACAGAGAACAACATAAAGGTGTTGAGGAAAGATAACGGTGGAGAGTTTTGCAGTAAGGAATTTGAAGAACTCTGTAAGAAGTGTGGTATAGCATGGCAGAAGACTACTCCATATACACCTCAACAAAATGGAGTTGTAGAAAGAATGAAGAAGACGTTTATGGAAAGGGCAAGAAGCATGCTTAGTGGTGTTGGGTTAGGATAGGAATTCTGGTTAGAGACAGTGGAAACAACATGTTACCTAGTCAATAGATCACCTTCATCAACGTTGGAGGATAAGACTCCACAAGAGGTATGGACTGGTAAGAAACCCTCTCTTTCATATCTAAGGGTATTTCGATGTGATGCATATGTACATGTTCCAAAGGAGAAACAAACAAAGTTGGATAGTAAATATGAAAAGTGCATCTTTATTGGTTATAAGGATGCTTTAAAGGGTTGTAAGCTTTGGAACCCAATAACAAGGAAGGTTGTGTACAACCGAGATGTGGTATTCAGAGAGGTGAAAGACATTATTAAACATGAATTCCAACCAAAGGAACCTGAGGAGATCGAGTTTGAGCTAAAGGAGGAAGAATTAGACTCTACAATAGAGGAGGAATCAAAAGACGAAGAGCCACAAACTCTGGGTGTAAGAAGATTAGTTCGAGAAAGAAGGCAGCCAAAAAGGTATAGTCCAGATTATGCTTTTTGTTCAAATTTTGCTTTATCTATTACTGATGATGATTCCAGAACTATGAAGGAAGCAACAGATTCAAAGGATGGAAAGCTATGGAAAGAGGCTATGGTTGATGAAATGGCATCTTTACACAAAAATGAGGCTTGGGATCTAGTGGAGTTGTCGATTGGAAGAAAACCCATTGGTAGAAAATGGTTGTTCAAGAGCAAGACAAATGTAGAAGGAATGGTGGAGAAATACAAAGCTCGGTTGGTAGAAAAAGGTTATTCCTAGGTGCCGGGAATTGATTTTGGTGATATTTTTTCTCCTGTTGCCAAGGTAACTTCTATTAGATTACTTTTATTTGTTATTGTTGCTTCTGATTTTGAGGTAGAACAGATGGATGTGATGACAGCATTTCTTCATGAGGATCTGGAAGAGGAGATTTACATGAAACAAATTGAAGGCTTTGCAGTGAAGGGTAAGAAAGAACTAGTATGCAAGTTAAAGAAGTCTCTATATGGGTTAAAACAGTCACCAAGGATGTGGTATTAGAAATTTGATACATTTATATGGGGACTTGGCCTCGCCAGAAGCAATGTAGATCACTGTGTGTATTATAAATTAATTGGTGACCATGTTATTTATCTGGTCTTCTATGTGGATGATATGTTGCTGGTTGGAAATGACAAAGAAATTATCCAGTATTTGAAGACCCAATTGTCCTCCAAACTCGACATGAAAGATCTTGGTGCTGCAAACTATATTTTGGGTATGGAAATTAAAAAAGATCGGGCAAAGAGGAAGCCCTGGTTAAACTAGAGGAATTATGTCGAGACAATACTGTAGAGGTTTAATATGCAGAATAGTAAACCAGTGAGGGTTCCTATTCCTGTAGGTGTGAAGTTATCTACTAAACAGTGTCCCAAGACACAAGAAGAGGAAGAGGACATGTCTCATGTTTCATATGAAAGTGCAATCGGTAGCCCGATGTATGCAATGGTCTATACTAGACCAGACATTGCATATGTAGTGGGAGTATTGAGAGGGTTTATGTCAAAACTAGGGAAGGAGCACTAGATAGTAGTGAAGTGGCTTTTCAAGTACTTGTGTGGCACTAGTGATTATGGTTTGTGCTACCAAGGAAGACTAGGATTGAATAGAGTGTCGGATATTTGTGGCTTTGTTGATGCAGTCTGGGCTGTAGATCTGGATCAGAGAAGATCTAAAAGTGGGTATGTTTTTAACCTATGTGGAGGTGGAGTCAGTTGGATGGGTAAGAAATAGTCTATAGTGGCACTGTCCAATACAGAGGCAAAATACATGGTAGCCACTCATGCAAGAAAGGAAGCAATTTGGTTGCAGAGATTGTGTTCAAGTATGGGGTTAGTATAGGGATCAATAAGGATAGACTATGACAACCAAGGTGAAATTTTCTTGGCAAAGAACCCTGCGTACCATTCAAAGACAAAGCACATTGATATTCAGTAGCAATTTGTGAGGAATATGATAGAAGACAAAAAGGTGTTGCTGGTAAAGGTGGACACTATGAAGAATACTGCAGATGCATTGACAAAATCTGTGAGCTCTAAGAAGTTCTCTTGGTGTAGAGAAACAATGGGTGTTGGAGCACTGAATAAATGACTAAGCTCTCTTGTGACCCCCTGTGGAAGGAAAACAACAAGTGGGGGAATGTTGGGTTGTGTTATATTCTTTCCATGACTAGCCCACGTAGTTAACCTTGTGGTTAGAAGGGAGGCAAAGGTCCCCCTACGTTACACCGATTGTAGGGGGGTGGGAGGGAGTCACGGGGGGCTTCAGGGCTGCAAATAACCCCACTATATGGGGTCTAGGGTAGCGCCCTGGAAAATTTTGGTTTTTGACCCTATGTTAAGTTGGGCAAACCTTCCTATGGTTTTGTGCATGATTTTCGCACATGGTTTTGGACGCGACGGTTTTCGGTCCATGGTTTTGGATGCAATGGTTTTTGTTCCATGGTATTGGATGCTTCAGCATGTATAAATATGTATTGTAAAATTGAAAGAAAAATAATGAAAAATTAAGCTAGTAGTACTAATTTTGGGATCCAGGGGAAAATCTCTATGTATATGTGTTTTCTGTGTTATGCTCTTGCATTGTTTATTTTCTGTATTTTAGAATTCTTATGTAGGTAATTTTTGTATGGGTTTAAAACCTACAATGAGAGGCTATTATGATGGGATTCAACATCCTATATGGCCTTAAGGAAGTGGAATCCACATAAACACACCATACAAACTTTCCACATTAGTGGTAGGACTCCTAGGAACCATCTCAACCTCTCACGTAACTAGCCCCTCAGTCCCACTAAAGTTTTAGACCATCAAACTACATGATGCTCCCTTAATATGGGCATGCATGCTTCTAAAGTGTTTTCAATGATCCCACAACATGGCATGCCAACATCTAGGGACTTTTCTGGCTAGTTTTGTGCTTACGTCCTCTGTATTTAAGAAACTTTTTCAGGCCTAGAGCCTAGGTCACTGCCCATAACTAGAATGACATCTTTAGAATAGAAAGATAACAATGGAATGGCGATACAAATGGAATTACTTGAATAAGGGCTTGACTATACCCCTACTAACTATGGTAGGTGTTTCATCAAATGTATCACAGATATGTAATCCATAGGAGTAAACAACATGTCTGAACATAGTGGTCTCATATTTATCTGAGAACTACTAAGAAGCATTGTTCCCTTATATCATTAGGTGCATTATCATCTATTAGGTCATATATACATTGTTCATTCATTTAGAAATCAAAACATGAATAAATCCATACATCATCATTGTCATCATATATGGTTATAACCAGCATAATAACAACAAAAATATCATGGATACATCAATCGTAGAAGCCACATATAGACTAGTACATATATACATAAGATATCAAGGAAAGAACCTCTTATTAGTGAATGAAAAATCCAACCCATAATGTGACTTACATGGTCCACCTGACCATATAATGTCTAAGCCAATTCTCTATTCAGTCATTCACCCTCGTGCCATATTCCAAGCATTAATTTGGGACTCAAACCAAAAGAACTAACCAGGGCATCCAGAGGCTAAACCATTTCACCCTAATCAATAAAATATAGGCTTTACTATAATGCAACCCGAATCACTAGACCAACACAATCAACATGTAATAACAGGTTTTGCCATGATCTCCATGAGATCAATACGCAAAAACAAGCATGGATGCCACCATATTTCTCCACCTACACTGCAAGGAATTTTTGTGTCTCTTAGTGTCCAAGGATTTACCACAGTCTGCAGCTTGATCTAGGGATCAATAGGCCATAAACAGAGACACCACCCTCTGCTTTACCATATATCCCATCATTCACTGACAACGATTCGTATGCCTAATCAAGGGCAACCACCTCTAGGCTTAATCGTATATCCCACCATTAACCAATCGATGATTCTTAGGCCAACCAAGCCAAAACAAAATATTGATTTACCACAACCCACAATTCAGTTCAAGGGTTACTAGGGCATGTGTTCATTCAGAGATCCACTACACTCAGCTTCAAATCCATCCGATAATCCAGCTCAACCAAAGGATGAGAACCCCATCACACCATGGCTATCTAGAAAAGGCAAGGCTAGGCTAAAAACCACTATCACACCTCACGAAACCCATGCAATAACAACAAAGAACCACGTACAATACCATGCATGCCAAATCTAGCAAGGAAAACACACAAGAAAATCAATACCTATACAGAGTATTGTTGTAGTTTCTTGATCTTACTCTTCCTTGCTTGCTGCCTCTTTCCTCTAACCTTATTTTCCTTTCTTGATACAATGCCAAAGTTGTCCAAGAAAATTATAAGTATCCAAGAGTGACTGAGAGAGAGAGAGAATAATGAGAGAGGTACAAAATTGAACTGACAAAAGGTACCAACTAATCCTTAGAAGCATTTTTATCCATTAGGCCTCTATTTTCTTCATTTTCCTTTATTTCCCATCATTTTCCTCCTCATATGCAACCTATGACCTTTCACCTTCCTTTTCTCCTAATTTCCATTATTTTTATAAATAAATGTGCCAAAAATGCCATTTTCCCTTTCCAAAGCCTTTGCCATTGCCTTTGCCAATTTCCTTAGCAATAATAAAATAAAGAACACCCACTAGGATGTATTGACCAACATTCATCTTGGAATAAGTGGTCCATCAACCATGGTTATTATTTTTCCTTTATTATCTTTTATTACATGGAATTTTCATGAGGGTTGTTACACATGTGTCTGAAAACATGGATTCACGTTTTTTAATTTGTAGCGATGTAGACATGGTTTGGAAGAGGAGAAAGCTTCCTTATGGTGGCATAACAACACCAAAGGATGCTATATTATATAAGGAAAAAACATTTTGGCTATATTTAGACCAAGATTATGATGATTAACCTGCATATCGTTATGATATCTATTGGTTGGATATTAAAAAATATTGGGGTTTTTCATTTGTTCCTATTACTGAAATAAAATGTATGGCATTAGGATTATAGATGAACCGACTTCTTTGTATTGTTAATGATGGCTCAACCTCTGTTTGGTCACTTGAAGAAATAAATAATTTTGAATTTGGTCAACCTTGCATTAAATGAAGCCTCAAGTATTTTGAAGATTATTGGGGTTTAGATGGAGGTTGCTTGATACTATCTCTATGGATATTAATAGTAGATGCCTAGGGTACCTTCCTTTTTCGTACAACTAAGGGAAAAGTAATATTGTTGGGTTACATGGAGTTGAAATTAAAGGTATATGATTTGGTGGCTGGATTATGCACAACAACAATCATTGATTTTGTCTCCATGCCCGAAATATCAGGGTTCCATGTGTGATGAGTTGAAGATTTCAATGATTTGATTGAAGATAGAAATGTTTTCTCGCTTATTTCAACTATAGTTTCTATTCTTGACATGCCTCCACTACCTATGGAT
This sequence comes from Pinus taeda, assembly GCA_000404065.3. Taxonomy (NCBI): domain Eukaryota; kingdom Viridiplantae; phylum Streptophyta; class Pinopsida; order Pinales; family Pinaceae; genus Pinus; species Pinus taeda. Next base: position 11,661 of record APFE030655927.1, on the reverse strand, counting down.
ATCATGATTTAGACTTTGAGGCTTGAAGATGTTTTTTATTTCACATTGATGCATATGTTATGTTTGTATAATCGTTTCACTCATATTTTTGAGATCATTGCAATGTGAATTTTGACATTGTACTAAAAACATAGCTATGTAAATTTTCAATATGTCTGTTGGATATAAGTTTTGTTATTTGGATATTTTTCATATTCAACAATGAACTTCACATTTTTTTGTCTATTGCAATGCCTAAAAATAAAAATGTTTTCCCACGTATTCGAAGGAAATATTTTGTTGGAAAGAAACCAAAAATTCTGAACGATGTAATTATTTGAACATAAAGCCTTGGAAGTATTTTCTTTTATATCTTTGCATATATGATACATTTGTACCATCTCTTCGATTGTTTGTGTAAGTTCAAAGTATGTGATGGAAAAGATAGTCATGTTAATTTTTGTTATGTTTACATGGATTTCCTGGACTATTCTATTATTTAGTATATGAAATAATGCAATTGATGATTTTTATTTAAATGTGATATTCAAAATATTGTTTTTATATGTATATCCTAGAAATTTGAGAGGCTAGTTGTTAGTATTTAAATTTATATAGTGTTGAAGTTTAGTTGACGTAAAGAGTTAGAAAATATTAATAAATTAAGTTTTTCAAGATTTGAGATTATATTTTAAGTTCTTTCGGAATTGAAAATAAAACCTTTGATAGAGTTTAAATTTCGTCTAGAAATTTTGAGCGAACAAAGAAGAAGGTGTGCTATGAAAAGAGCTTGCTCTATTGATTAACATGAGAGAGAAAATTAATATAAATGGAATTGACATGACAAAAATAAGGATGTTATAAAAGTGTAGAGAAGAGCCACTTACCAGTAAAAGAAAATAGCTTCAATAAATCATCAAGATGATGAAACCTTTAATCGTAAGTATGGAAATGGTAGTAGTGTGATGTGAAGAAAATTTGTTTCTAATTTTTCTTTTGTTGGATGTTGAGTGTATCTAGAAATTTATTTCTTTCCAAAATTTTCTAATAATAGTCTTAGTTGGTAACATCATGCTTGCAAAGAGAGCATTCATACAAGTGACAATCATGAGTCATCTAGAAATACTAGAATAAATGCAACATTGGAAGGTGGACATAATGATGCCAATGAATAATTTGTGGCATGTTGTTTATTTGCTAATAGTGATATGGTTCCTAAAATGGTTTAGAATTTGGAACACTATGTTGGTAATGTGGGTTGGGGCATTTCTTGTAGAAGCTATATAGTCAATATTTTTAGTCCTTTAGAATCCGTGCATACTGTCTTTGTCACGAAAACACAAGTACTCCAAGTATTTTTATTTTCATGTGATTTTTTCAAGTTGATGAACAATATTTATTGTTATATAATTTTTTAATCACTTTTTTTAGAAAAATGTATGAACTAATATTGGTAGAGAAATATATTTAGAACTAGTACAAGCATTAATAGTTCTTGAAGTTCTACCTCGACGATTAAACTTCCAATCTCCAGTAAATGGTGAAACTGATGATCTCCTTAACTAAAAGTATGAAATCTATGGTGTTTTAAGGGGATACCATTTCATTCAAATGTTCCTTTCCATGGATGTTATGCATCTCCAAAATTTTCTACTCTTCTAAAGATTTTGTCACATGTATCTTCATTGGGAACATTGTCTTTACATAGGGAGGTTTCACAAAAGTGAAAACCAAGAGTTCTTTAGAAATGATGGAAGAGACACAATAATGTAAGGTAGGCAGAATGATACCATTGAACAACTAGTTGAATCTAATGTTTTTTCCAATATTAATATGCTTGTTAGGATGGTTGATATTAATATTCTTGCTAGTGTTTCTAGGCGTAACTCTGTAAACGATATTTTTGGTTGTAGGGAATGTTTGCATACTTGTGTTATTTCTAGAACATAGGTACTTGATGTGAATTTATTTGCAAAGGGTTTCTAGATTTGAATGTTACATTTTTATTGTTTTATTCATCTTTTATTTTATGTTTTTTTGAAGAACATTATTCAAGTCAATAGTAGTTGGCAAATAGATTTGAAGACAAGGAGACCTATATAAGTTCGTCATCTTCCACCTAGACTATGCAATAACCAGGAAAATGTATAAGTTTTTTATTTCAATTAAATTTTCACTTTAAAATTTAACTTGTTGTTCTTTAAATATTTTATTTTGGCATTAAGATTTATATTGTTTAGGACCAAAAACGTACTCAACCACAACCAATTTAGAGGGACGGATTGGACCCATCATTTTATGGAAAGAAGTGATGTAATTAATGCACTAATTGGACAAGTTGTTTCATGTCAACATCAGCCTGGATTGGTGTTTGATAGAGAAAATGCAAGTGCTTTCTATCATTTTAGAAGAGTTATGATTGAATTTCATAGAAACTTTTGGTTCGAGATTGATATTTTATCTCTTGTGCAAATGTGCCAAGTGTGAAATGAATTTTATCATAGTATACAATTTGTAACATGGCATGAAGGGCCCATTTACAACAGATGTAAGAGTGAGAAAACCTATCATCATTTTTATCTATTTAACAACATGGATCCAAGTGAAAAACCATAGGTTCTAAGAGTTTTGACACCAGTTGAAGAGATGCTAATAGCACAAGTAAAAAGAATATTACAAGTTATGCATGCTCGTGGTGGTAGACATAAATATAGTGGGCATAAAATAAGTTTTCCACAAGATATATCTTTGATTGCAAAGAAGCTTCCATGACATGTTGAACAACTTGATTTTGTAATTGTAAGAATACCTGGCCTTGAGTCGAAATAATATGAATGTTATGTGAGGAGACTGTATGTGATGGATGCATTTCTTTACAAAATTAAAATTAATAATTATTATAGGGATGTTGAAATTGGTATGGATTTAGTTTTTGCTCTCGAAGAAAGATCTACCAATGTGTCTAGAATTCTACAATATATCGATAGTGATATTGACGAAATAGGTAGAGTTGATGAGGAGATTGAAAGGGAGGGGCCTAATTCTTTGCACTCTAATCCATCATCCTTTCTTTCTCACCTTCCAATTGAATGCAGAGAAGTGGATCAAATAAGAAGATTTATTGAAAATGCAGATGCTACACTCGATGAACCTTTGGTTTGGCCAAATATTGGTTTGTCTACAATTAATGAACATAATATTGAAGGGGTTACTAGACATGCCATTCACCAATTTATTCCCCATAGGTGATGTTACCTAGTTGCATCCACGTATTTACAATGTTGAAATACATGAATATGGTTTACATCTACTTAGATATTATGATCAAAGATTTTGAAGCCATCCTCAGTTTGTATATTTACTATTGGATATGATTATCCACCATAGTATCCAAAGAACAACTTCTTTCTTATTGAAGAAGAATATTCATGAAAATGCACCTACGACTATTCAAGAGTTGTGTCAGCAACTTTGTTATCTTCTTAGCAGTAAATTGGAGAAAAATTTAATTCATTTTGGTTCTTCTTTTACATTGAGTGCAGATGATACAAAGGGACTTGACTTACATAGTATTATGCCTTCAAATAGAAAATGTCTTCAACAAAATGAGCATGGACAAAAAATTGAAAACGTTATTCAATATCCGCATATAGTTGTTATTTATATGTGCCAAAGAATTAATATATTTTGTGGGTTAGTTTTTCATAATATCTTGGTATAAAAAACTTTTGGTATAGGTTAATTCTCATTCCCTTTTGTCATGTTGTACAAGGATATTGAATAAACTCTTTGTTGTTATGGTTAGTTTATATATGTTAATTGGATATTTATTTTTGTTATTCACAAGTGGTAGCATAGAGGTTTGGCGCACATCCAAAGTTTCTTGTGGTTCCCTAGAGCTCCCAATAGGGAAACATTGGATTGGTCCAACCATATGAATATTGATGCAACAACGTGCTACATTGACAAATATGTAACCACCTAGAATCCACATGACATACATTGTTGAAATGCCATGATCCCTAGAAGTTTGAATGATGATCCATGCCTTTTAAATACTCAATTTTTCTCCTGGAATCATGAAGGGGATTATGCACATTTGGTGAATTGAGTCAAAAGGCAGATGAAATGTAGTGTCGATTCATGTTTATGGAAAAGGATGTATATCCTTTCATTCCATTACGATTATCCATGGAAGGGTTGCATTGAGTCAACTTTGTTCATAGATGAAAAATGGAAAAAGAAATATGAACCAACATGAAATGATGACCGTTTAATTTTTCACAATGTAGATCCTTTGACAATGTGGCGACCACATGTTAATTGTTAGCTAACTGTCTCTTGAAAATAAGTTTCAAAATATATTCTGAAATATGATTCAAAGGTAGAAATAATATTCGAAAGGTATCATGAAATGTTAACAAGCGTTGCTACTTCAAGTGGATGTGAGGCTCTTGTTGAGTTCAAAGATTACCATCTTTTTGTTGATAATATACTACCCTGTTTCCCCATTTTAACACCTTTTTGCCATCTTATTATACTTATCCCTCCATATTTTGTGTTTTTTTGGCTAAACAGGGTATCGAGGCTTAAAGGTATGATGAAACATCTTTAAATGACATTTTTACCTGCATTCGAGTCTCCTCCTAACTGTTTGTGCTTTTATATTTTTTCTTTTTGTTCTAACATGAATCAGAATTTCTTGCAGATTTCAATAGCCGCAAATCCTGCAGATGATGACTGTAAACCCTATAGATGGTGTCTACCTCCAGGAATCATGTAGGAATTTCAGGATCCACTAGATACTCTAATTCCCACATAGCCTTCACTAATTTCAGACTACAACTACAACCATATAACCAAATATTCTAAATTCATGCTTGTAGTCATGAATTAGACTAAATGAAGAACATTCTATTATGATGGTGGCTGTATGACTAAAAATTACTATTTTGTTTTGTTGTAGATTTTATCTCAGGGATTAATCAGTTAGTGGCCGAGATTACATTTGTTATTCCTAGCCTAATATGGCTACAAGAAAGTGTATAAACAGAGCCTCATTTTCTTTTGAAAATTTAGACAGTATCAGACACTACCAGGAGACGAAGTGTGATTGTCCCAACACTCGCTCTCTTTATGTATAAACTTTTATTTTATAATAAAGTATATCGTTGATGTTTGGAATTCTGTTGTAAGCAACTCTTTCATGTTTGATGTGAGTGAAGGAGGGCCCCCTTCACTTGCAATGCTAGTGTACATTAAATGTATGTATAATTCCTTTCTTATTTATTAATGTGTTTACTTTTATTTGTAATAACAGTGTGTGAATGATACGATTTCCTTTTCATTTATGTAACAAACCATTTCCTGTACTATATTTATAATGATTTTAGATTTCAATTCACAGTAGATTTCCTGCAACAGCTAATGTAACCTTTTTGTATTCCCTGCAGCCATTACTCTCTGTTGGATTGTGATGCTGTAGATTGATGATTTCATTTGTTGGCCAACGCTATTATGATTTCATGATTACTATATGATTGTTTTTATTTATCTCTTTCTTTCATGATTTTGAGCAAAGTAAGTTGTCAAGGGCTATTATATACCCTTCATGACTATTGTTGTAACAACACTTTTTCAAGAACAGAAGTATGCATGACTAGTTGCTGAGTGATCCTTCACCTTCTTTCTGATCAATAATCAGTAAGTCAACAGTGCTATAAAGAGGAGTGTTATATACTGTTGAATGGCCTTGCTGCAAATTGTTGATTGAGAAAGGGAGGTAAAGTGGTGAGGTGCCATGCCATGCCTAGATATAATTTGCATGGCACCTCACCACTTTACCTCCCTAGGTTGACAATTCATATTGATAAATTACACAAGTATAATTTGACGCAACATTTTGGTGTCGTTGCTGCAGAGGTGCTAAGGGATGACACTGAAAGTGCTTTAAGTCATTTTTTGTTGATAGTTTGGTTTTTTAGGACTGCGGGACTCAAAGTGCAAGGATGCCAGGTAAAGCCTACGCACCCAAGAGGTCAACCACTCGCCAAAGCCATGTCCTGATTGTCGGTAAGCTTTTTCTTAGTTTTGTTTCATTTGAATAATAGATGAATAGGGCCCAACATCTTTCATATTTTTTTTTATGGTGGTGTGAGCACCACTTCACTTACTAATACACTAGCAAGGAAAAAGAAGTCTGCAAGAAACAAGGCAGTAAAGGAGGAAGAATTTGAACCAGAGGTTTGTAGTCTTAAGCAAGCTGATACATCTACAGTAGAACCTTTGGTTGGAGAATCTTCTATTTCTTCCCATCTAGACTTCCCCCTTTAAAGGAAAACCACATCTTTGCTCAGTGGTCAGCCAGAAGAGGAATTTCTTATGAACCCTATCAAATAACCAGAACTCCATAACCTTGACTCTATGGGATCTATTGTCTTCAATGGTCCTACCTTTTCTTGGACTAAGATGGCTCACAAAGAAGGAACTGGTAGTACCAATGGAGGCTTTGATAAGAAAAAGAATAATCTAGTCACATTTGAGTTCCACATCACAAATACAGGTGGAGTAACCTAGATGAAAAACATCCCTCCTTTAGCCTTGCCTAATTTTTGAGGTGCTTCAAGTGAAGATCCAGATGCATTTTTATTTGAGTTCACTGTGTTGTGTAGAAGCTATGACTACTCCTCAAATGCCCAAAAACTGAAGTTGTTCCCTGCTACATTGAAGGATGCAACTCTCAGATGATTCATTAGACTAAGGTCAAATTCTCTTTCGACCTGGGATGAAATGAAGAAGGTGTTCTTGAGAAAATATCAAGACTACTACAAGACTAGAGATCATAGGGAAGAAATATTTGGAATGACTCAGAAGGAAGGGGAGAGTCTTGAGGAATTGGTAGAAATGTTTTAATATAGTTTGCAAAGAACTAATATGAATCAGTTGGATAAAGAAACCAAGAGGACCATCTTTCTTAGGGCAATTAGAACTGAATATCTGGAGGTTTTAAACTTGATGGGTACAGAAGACATATCAAAGCTGAGTTACCATGATGTGTGTGAACTTTGCAAAATATATTTAAGAGGAAATTCCAAGGTGGGAGGAGGACCAAGAGACATCGCTTCTAAACTTGTTAAACTTGTTACAGTAATTGGATTCAACAAGTCTGAAATGAGTAACTTATTTGGAAATATTAAAACTGATATTCTTAGTACTTTCTCTTCATGTTTGGATGTTTTGGAAACTAAGAATAAACATGAAAAGAAAAAGGCACTGGAGAAAGCCATGGCAGTATTCTGCCCCAAATGCAGGAAGAAACATGCACTACGAGAATTTCCTGTTGATAGCATTGAAACCTGTCAACTTTGTGAAGCTGAGCATTCCATTGATCAATGTCCATCCTTACCTCAACTCAAAGTAGCATACATGGTAGATCTTCAAATCTGCCATGAGTGTGCATAGAGTGTATAGATCAATGCCTTAGAATTCAGCCTCTTCAAGGGGGCAACCTCCTTTACATTACATAAGTGAAAAATTCTTGGATGATTCAAATGACAAAACCTCCTTCGTATACATAGGAGTCTAAGGAGTCACAATATAACCCAGTCGACCTAACAATAATAATATAAAGCCACAAAAATGATAATAGAGGGCTTGTATGGGGTACAATAATAACAATATCGGGACAATAGGGGCACAACAATATTAATAAGGGGTATAACTACAATAGTAATGGGGTAATCACTAGTATTATAGGGACCCAACACGCCCCTCTCTTTCAAAAAAGTGTTTTCCTCAATTCTTGGGTAGTTCTGGTTACTTCTGCATAAAATTCTCATCCTCCCATGTGGAATCTTCAGCTGATAAGTTCTTCCACTTGATAAGATACTCTGAAATTGATCAATTTCATAGCTGTCGAGTTCTTGTTTCTGTGACTGCTTCTAGTTCCAATATGTTTTTCGTTCCTCGTCAAGTTCTGGCAATATTGTTTGAACTGGGAGCTTGTCACTTATAACCTTCTTTAAACATGAAACATGGAAAACTGGGTACAATCGAGAAGCTGCAGGAAGCTCCAATTTGTATGCCATAGTACCAATCTTTTGCAACACCTTGTACGGACCATAATACTTTGGTGATAATTTATTATCCTTCTTAGCTTGCTTGAGGGACATTGCTTATATGGTTGTAGCCGTAGAAATACCCAATCACCTATAAAAAAACTTCTTTCGCTGCGATGTTGATCTACCTGTTGTTTCATTCTATTTTGTGCCAACACGAGGTTATCCTTTAAGA
>APFE030655914.1:0-14167 GCA_000404065.3 Pinus taeda | reverse complement strand
CAACACAATTTATAAATATGTGAAGGAAATTAGAGCACAATCAGTGATTTCTAAGTAATCACACATCTATACCACTGCAAATACCGAGGAGAGGATAATACACAACATTCTGAACAATAAATTCCTTCTGATACCTGAGAAGTAAATCCAAGCCTTGTATTACTAAAACAGAGTTTTTTTTACATAAAGCCAAATATCAGAGCTTTTTTTCAATAAATTTCCAACCCCTTGTACATTAGCTCTTCAACTATATATAGAGCTCTGAGATTCCTCCTCCAACATGAGGGGAACTCGAATTCTCCTTTCTATGACACCTATTCAAACTCTAACTAATTATTAAATGCAACAAATTGCTAACTAGACATTTTAGGAACCTAATACAATTAGGAGTCTAACTCCATACCATGCTGATAATAACATCAATTATAATAAAGACTCGTTTTTTGACAAGTGGTTCCCTTCAGTTTAACTTTGATGGATGTTTAAAGTTCCCTACTGGACCTTAATATCTTATCTCTTTTACTGCTCCTGCAAAGTAGGAAACTGCCCCTGTTTTCCTGCGTTTGGTTTCCTCAAGGATGTTTGAGATTAATTAACCATGATATCTTCTTTCATCACATGACGGTGTAGTGTCACGTTCTTGATGTGTTGTAGACCCTTTCCATATATTCGTATGGAGACAAAACTTCTTCAAAACAGTTTGAAATGTTGTGGAGAAAACTAGCAACGATTTGTATGACAAAACTTTATAGTTCATATTTCTTTCCCTCCACTTGTTTTACCTTTGCTTGTTGCTTGCACATTGTAATGACATTTTTTGACACTTCCTTTTCAAAAAAATCCCCTTGATTGCTCAAAATTGGTAAACTTGGTTCAATTATGTGGCTTCAGCAGTTTCGTAGCACACTATGAAACTGCTCTGCATTATGCGTCTTTTCAGTAGTTTCGTAGCGCTCTACAAAACTACTGTGTAATCACGAAACGTAGTTTGATACCAAAATCTGACTGACTTAAGCCTCTTTTATCTAGACACATCCCTTTCAACTGCCCTCAAGCTATCAAAACTGAGTAGAGATATATCATCCTTCAAGAAACTGTAACAAGGTAAAACATCAAAATTTTGAATATAACCTTACTTGTTGTGTGGTTTTCTTAAGGAGATCTTTCCCGCTGACTCAGCTGCATCCTCAAATCTTCAATTTTCCTTTTCATAACTCTGATCCTAGCTCTTAGTTTTGTATTAAAACTTCTGATGAATGCTACCTCCTTTAGTGCAGGGATTGTCCAGGTATAATATTGTGTATTACAGTCGACCACCTCAGGTATTTGGAATGTTTTATCTTCCCACAAAGCTTTCATTTTGCCAAAATGAACCTCCTTGATTGCATGCTTCCTAGAGGCTTTCTTCAATTTAGAAATTTCAAGATTTGCTAACCTTAATTTATTTTTCAATTCTTCAACACTATTTCCTTCTAGCGAGATGATTGCCTTTCCTCTATCTTCTCTATGCAACTATGATGATGTTTCTGATGAAGGCAAGGGTTTGTCATGAGTTTTTACAATCTCCTCTGTTCCACCTGTTTCCGGCAGCATCTCGTGCATCTGTTTCAAATTCCTCATCATGGGTCTTCTTAGCTTAAAGACAAATTGAGAAACCTGGTCATCAAACTTGAGCTTTTTTGAGGCTTTGACTCTTTTAGTTTTGTCTTTACTTGATTTTGTCAAATCTGCTTGAACCAAGGGAGATTCTTCAATGTCAATAGCTTGCAGTAATTCATTCAAGCTTCCCTTTGAAATAGGGCTTTCCTCAGCAACCCCCTTCTTACCTTTTTCCTTAGCTAATTGACTCCTGGTCATTCTTCTCTGGAATACTTCTCCTATAGATGCTTGACTTCTACCTTCTTTGATCAGAGTTTTCTCTTTCAGGGACTGCTAGGGTGTCTCTTGAATAACCAGTGATCTGGCAAGCTCCCTTACTTGTTTCCTGGCTTTCAATTTTGTGAATATCTTGGATCCCGTTTCGGTACGATGATCAGTTGTTGGTGAAGAATCTTTCACAACTTGTGTTCTAAGATCAGTTTCATTTTTAAAACCAGACATAAACATGAAAGTGGGCCAATCTCTACCTACTCTCTGGAGTTCATGTAGAACAATCAACTTAACTAAGCCGTGGTGAAACAATAAGGTCTCGCAGGCTTCTTTCCTTAGCTACACTTTGTCACACATTTTGCTCAAGCTACAAAATAAATAGAAAGGTAAATCAATAGATGTATTTCCTGTGAAATGCAACAGAAGCTTGAAATGATATGAATAAACCTTATTATATCTCCCTTCACAAGTTAGGTACCTCTGTATGCATGTAAGAAAATTGGCATATGAGTCCTTGACATAATTTCTAGGCACAGACTTGTTTAAATCTGAGTTAATGAACTCTGGCTTCAGAAATTCTTTGCAGGGGTTCATATCAAATTTAAAAATTTTAAACCATTTTTCTTGTCCTCTCGGAATCTCAGTGACTGTGGAGATTACCTCTGGTGAAATTTGCAATTAAAGCACACCAACTTTTGAATTCAGACCTGTGAAATTTAAGGCAAATTCTTTGGTCATTTGTGCATGACCTCCCTAGAGTTTTTCGCAGAAATTCCAACATCCAACCTGCTTGAATGCACGTTCCACTTCCCTGTTCTTCAAGATGATGTCCATACCTTCACGCTCGCTCCTCAAACATTTACCTCACCTGTGCTCTTTCTTTTCTGTCGATCCTTCCATGATACTTCAGCGTAATGAAAATTTGATAGACTGGCATTGTCTCAACCTTTGATCACTGCCTCCCTTGATGGCTGCCTCGCTTGAATACTACCTCGCTTCACGTTTGAGGAATTCAAATTTAACATTTGCTGATTATTCCTCATGCAATAAATACAATCATAATCATGACTGTGAATACTTGGCTCTTTTTTAAACTTGCAATCCGAGTGTACCAGGGTACCTAACGACTCTAATGATGAAGATAAGTCGTTGGACATGATAGGCGAAGTGTATAACCTGACAGTGGATGATGCAACCATAACTGAATGTGACAGATATGACAGCTAGGAAAGATATGCTATGGATTCCACGAATCTCCGATTTCGTAGCGCAGCCAGTGTAAAATCTGGGTTTTGTGCTACAAAAATGCCTAGACTTGTTTTCACGCTACGAAAACACCTAAATTTATTTATAACACATCAGGACCTTAAAACAAACTTGATACAAGGAATTTATGCGGGTTATGGGACCAATGATGAATGAGAACTAATTATTTACCTTTATGTAACCATGCCACAAAGATTCTAAAGACCTAGACACTACATTGAACATGGAAAAACTGAACTTGGACTAGCACCTAACCTTCATAAACAAACAGGTGTGAACAATTTGGTAATCGCTTCTTGAGTGATAATAAGGGCTATGGTTATGAAATAGATCTGAAATATCTTGTGCAACATTGGATACAATGTTGGATCAGGATCATGAGACTTGAAATGACTTATAATTGTATGATCTAATAATGGATGGGTTATATATGATTGCTAACGCATGTTTTATCGTTTAAATTCTATGATCTGGGTACATTTGAAGTCTAGAAAAGCTGCAAATTATAAGTTATTATTTGTCGATCTATACATAATTTCACCTCAGTGAAGGTGCGTATACACGCGGATTCGACACTTCCAAGTAGTGTATGCAAAAGGAAAGCTTGTTGTTCAAAAATGATCAATCTATCTTATCAATGTTGTTGTTTTACTATTGTTTGTCAATGATGTCTTCATTAGATATGAAGTAAAACTAATGTTATAAGGTTATTAAGTATGGCTAATTAATTGATTGAGTAAGAAGGGTGATCTTTGTTGCTGTCTGTTTAGAACTCTGTAACATGATAGTAGATCTTCAGAATGTCTTTGGGTAGTACAGTTTTTGGTTCAGAAGTTTTATGATTTAGTATCTTTAGACGAATACATCTAGGTTGAATTAATTGAAGTAGCATATACATTATGACATATGACTTTTGAGGTTACAGTTGGTTCTGGATGTTGATGTAGTGTTTTGGGTTCAACTCTATGTTCTAGCGACAGTGATATGACTGTTCAGATTGACTGATTTTTGATAGATGTAGTTGTATTTGATGGTTGTATTGCAATGGTGATTGATTTTGAACTTCAATGTTACTGATGGGTCTAGTATGAAAATTTGATGAAACGTGGCCTGCATATTGTGTTGATGTGTACCAGGAGTATACAATCTAAAAATTTATGAAACGTGGTCCCTGGAGGAAGAGTGAAGGTAATATCCTTTTGTAGGTCAGTGCCTACGTACTGGTAAACATATCAGCCAGTGAAAGAGCTAGGGGTTTCGAGCTCCCTTCCAGTAGAAGCTGGAAAACGAGTGAAGGTGTAGCCTTCAATAGGTAGATGCCTATGTACTAAAAAATGTATGCACCAGCACAAAACTTGTAAACACTTTTTAATAAGAAGATTGAAGATTGAGACAACAACAGTAGTGGTTTTTTACCACATTGGGTTTCCACCTAAAAAATCTTGGTGTTCATGTGTGCTTCTTATGTGCGTTGATTTATTTTGTTCTTACTGGATCTGTTTACTGCTCAAGAAATGCATCACACTCTAATTTAAGGCAATGAATTAGATGTTTATCAAAGTTTATTATTTATATTCTGGTTTCATTCATTATAGGCACTTAAATGCATTATTTTGTTTTTGTGAAATACTGTATATAGCTTGAAAAACAAAATCATTATTGTGAAAGTTTAAATATTGATTCACCCCCCCTCAACATTTTTCCCAACAACTTCTCTGTTTTTTTTTCCACTACATGAAGACTCTCTTCCACTATTATGCTGTAAGTGGATATTCTCATCAAAAACTCTTCAATCACTTTATCCTCTTCTTGATCGTCAACTGCTGCTAGATCACAAACTGCTTCATGAGCAGTTCCAACTGCTTCATATGTTATTGCTACAATGGTAGCTTCAACCTTCAACTCTTCATCAAATTCATCAGTTGTGGTTGGTTTCACCATTTGACATCTCATTTTGTATTCATCATCCACATGAGTTTGGTCACAGTGGGATTCACCATTATCTTCACCATCCACGTTACAGTGGAGTTCTTGATCATTTATATGTTTTTCTTCGCTTCACACATAGAGGCTTCAACTTCTCTCTCTCTCCAATTATTGTTGCATCTTCTTCATCCATATACATGTATGCATAATTTGTTTCACTTTTATAGTCTACATGACCATCATGCACTTTTGAGTGGGATTCTCTAAACTTTGTTGTATTTTGAGAGCCCTGTTCATTTAGTCTCATCTCTACAGCTAGATCAACAGATTGTGACACATTTTGTTCATGTATGTCACTCCCCTTTGCACCAAATTCTTTTTCTAGGATCATCCATGTTTCCTTGGAAGTTGTAGCTTTTGCTACCTTGGACAAAAAATCTCATCCATTGTCTATTTTATAAAATTCAATGCTAATGCATCACATAATTCATCATATGCGTTATTAGAGTGATACTCAATTAATTCTTTAGCTCGAAGAAAAGTTAGCATTTTGATAACCCAAAAATCGAAATATTCACTAGTAAACACAAGAGGTGGTAGAAGATCAAAGCTACAACAATCACCCTCGATTTCTTATTTTTCTTCTACTAGAATTCTTAGTACCTCGGCTCCAACCTGAACCTCTCTAAACATGGCAATGATATTTTCCTCTTCTATTTTATTCATTTTCTTAATCTTCTTCATTTGCACTTTGCGTCCTATGACTACTTTCTTTCCCCTGTCTTATAATCACTTTCATGATTGTGTGACGCTATCTTCCATATCTCAGAGAAAAATATATATATATAATTTTCAATATACGCCCTTGATATTATATTCCAAAAAACACTACCCACAGCTTAATAAAAAAACAAAAAAAAATATAAATAAACAAACTTTTACAAAATCTTAAATTCACTTTTCAAAAAACTTTCAATTTTATTCGCGTTAAATAATACCCTTTTCTTTTTATAAAATTCTTCCAAACTTTTTATGTACCGTGCACCATTTTTTTAATATAAAATAACTTTTAAAATGAAATTAAATAAGCCCTTTGGCCAGCTCTTTTCAACCACTTTAATACCATACCATAACTAAGTTTTAAAGTAGATGTCACATATGATTTAATATGACTCGCGTGACTTTTAATATGATCTTGAATTTGCACCTTAAAAAATATGTCGACTTTTCTTTCAAAAAAAACCTTTCCTTTGGTAAGGCAATGTGAATTTTATGTATTTGCGTTAATAATGCATGAAGCTTCTAGTATATCATGTGTGCTAAGGCTCTCTATGATTAGGGACCTCACGTTAGTTCTCTAACACTTCGAACAATGAAGAAAACTTGCGTGTGTGTAATGTGACTAGGGGCGAGACCTTCTGCGTTATAACCTCTTGTATACAATCTGCAAGGTGTGTTATAGCATCAATTAAAACAAAAATATCTTCTCATGGATGTTGTTGATCCACTCTACCTTGGCTGGTGTAATCTTGCTTTGATATCAACGGATGGAATTATAGAGAGGAAGAAATATCATTTTTCCAAACATAATATGAGTTTTTGTTGTTCTGTATTTATCATATAAATTTGATTATTACAATGAACTTGAAGAAGGGTATTTAAACGTGTTTGACTAGCAACTCATAACTTAACATGAACATATACACTAAAATTTCACTTCTCAAAATATAGAATGAACCCAACTTAACTCACACTTAAGTCAATTAACTCACATTCTAAATTTGGACAGCATGTATGCCATTTTATCTCTTTATGCATCACTGGGCTTGGATCTTGCTTGTTATGCAACCACCTCATAGAAAGATAGGTCACTGACTTAAAAGTTATCCTACTGGGAGAATCTACTTTACATTATATAATGAACAATTCTTGGATGATACAAATGACAAGACATCCTTTGTATATATATAGGAGTATAAGGGTTCCCAATATAATAAACAATTCTTGGATGATACAAATGACAAGACATCCTTGGTATATATAGGAATATAAGGGTTCCCAATATAATCATAGCCACAAAGATAACAATAAAAGGGATACATTAGTATTATAGGGACCTAACATGCCTTTCTTCTTCAAAAAAATGTTTCCCTCAAAACTTGAGTAGTTATGGATGCTTTTGTATAAAACTGGGATAACTTTTAAAACCTCGATCTATTTTTTTGTGAACTAATTACATAACATTACTATATCTAGATCTTCATATTGTAGTAATTACTATTTCCAATAATGACGTATCATGTCCCATAAGGGCAAATCCTATTTCCAACTCCACTGCAATATAAATGCTTCTGACATGCAAGGGGAATAGGGGTTGCCTTGCTGCTAACATGCCAAAGTCAACTTTGAGAGAAATATAAATGCAAAGCAACCCCTATTCCCCTTGCATGTCAGACTACATTTATATTGCAGTGGAGTTGGAAATAAGAATCGCCGTCCCATAAAGAAGTCTTCGCGTATAACTTTTTCCCTTAGTTCACGTGAGAGCATGTTACTGGAATCATAATTCAGTCTTATTATTTCCAAGCGGTCTCACCACAATCGTTGCTTTCTGGAGAATGATTATGAACATATGGTTTTGTACGGGAGGACGATATTCTAGTTTTTAATCCGATCCAAGTTGAAATATTTCTCACTCAATCTCTTTTGTTCAATCGTTTCGGTCAAATAAAATCAAAGTTGAATACGAATCTGAATGGACACTTATTGTTTCAAAGTGAAATTATATATTTTTAATTACCTAGGAAAAAAAAATTAAAACAAGATAGAATATGTATAAAAACTAAGAACTTATATTCCAAAATGATAGAATCTTTCTTTCTCTTTCCACTAAATATTGAAAAAAACAAAAATAAATATAATATGATATATTTTCACACTAGGTTTCTAAATACACACCTTATATATATTAAATAATTAAATTTTAAAATTTAAAAAAAATAAATACGAAAATAATATTTAAATTTTAAAATTAATTTATATTATATTATAAGAATCTTAATTTATTAAATATATAAAAATTCCTGTTATTTTAAAAACTAATTTTTAAGTCCAAAATTTAATACTTTTTTTCATGCATTATGAAATGTTCATATTGAAGTTCTTTATAAACAAATTTCCCTCGGTATTTTCATCATTAAAGAGGGACAATACCGCATTCAATAATGCAGAAAACAAAAATTCATATTCTTCACAAATAATTTTATAAATATAATTTCCTATTATATATTTATAATTTAAAAATATAAAATATTAAATTACAAATATAAATAAAATGAAAATATCCAGTTCACTCTCATTTATTAGATTAACTGAACAAACTAAAAAAACTAAAATAATAATCCTGACAACAAACACTTTCTCATTGCATAAACCTAATAAGTATCATTTTTATTGCATAAACCATACTTATTGCATAAACCTAACAAGTATCCATATTATCAATGTTCAAAATCATTGACATAGTTAAATATGAGCCTAATAGTGATAGAATTGGTTAAATTTCAAAACATATTAACCCTAAATACAATGTAAATAATTTCCATAGACATAATATCTATTAACATTGTCAAATTTCAAAATTAATCACATGATTAAATAGAAATCTAAGAGAGATGGAAGTGATCAAATTTCAAAACATATAAACCTTAAATACATTGTAAATGGAAATATGAATCGCCTCTTGACACGACATCGTAATAAATTTACAGTGGTTGTTTTCCAGTGTTATGTTAGCAATAGTTAACTACTAAATTTGTTCAGCTCTTTTAAATGGTTATCTATAAAATTTGTGGGATGTGGGATGAACAGTATCATTGAGATTTATGATGAAGTATATATATATAGATATTATAATAAGTAATTTTATTATTTTAATTCATTTTTATATAATTAATTGAAAATGTTATGAATATTAAACAGACAAAATTCACTTTTTAATATTTTATTTTTTTAATTTAATAATTTTTCTTCTTTAAAAAATATAAAATTGTGAGTATTTGAATTAATTTTTTTGACGAGAAAATAAATTAAATACTTTGAAAAAAACCCGAGACCACTTAAAATTATGATACCCGACGATTATAACCTATATTTTTATAAAAAAAAATTCTAAAAAGCCATCTTTTTACAAAGAAATTTTCATAGCTTTAATGAATTAGTGACATCTGAAATTGCTCACATGGAAATTGCAAAACACACCGCGGACATCTTGAGTGGTAAATTTCTGCTCGAAGGCTTTGTTATAGTTGGTGAATTATATTAATAATATATCGAATTTCAAAGGTGTTGCGAATGTAGTGCTTAACCATGTGAACGTTTTACGGATGTTGTTGCTTTCTCGGCAATGATTTTGTACGGAAGGTGGAGATCTTGGGTTTCTCTTCTTGGCTGGCTACTTTGGATGGCTTTTTCATCGAAAATTGGTTTTCACATAAATACAAACCTTGTATGTGTCACTCAATCCCACTCTAGTAGGGGAGGGTTGCCATTACATGTGCGCCCTCCCCGCCACGTCAACTAAACCACGCGTAAAGCACATGGAGCCGGTACGACACTTGTCCACCGTGGAGCTCCATGTGTTGGCTACCCTATCCAACCTTAAATGCATCTGTTCGTGCCATTTGAAAGGTTCGTTTGGGCTCATTCCTGCGATGTTCTCTTTGCCCTTTGTATTTCTGCTTGGGGCCGGTTGTTGGGCGAAGCCCCCCGCCGAAGATGGCGCGGAATGACCCCAGAACCTACGCGCTTGGTCGTCTATTCCTCTGCTGGTAGAGGCATTTGTTCAGTTGACAGGGTTTTCTAACCTGCGCTCTTCTCCTGGTATGCAGGCGCTGGTTGACTTGTTTGCTGGTGTTTCAGGGTTTGATGTTCACACAGCACTTCTGTTGTTCCGCCTGGATTTCTTGGTTGACCCTAAACCCCGGTTGTTTAGAATTTCTCTGTTGCTGGTCTTATTCTGCGATTTTGTTGTTTGGGGAGGAGTCGGTCACTGTTTTAGAAAGCTCGAGGTAAAATGGTGTTTTGCTATGAGCTGTTGGTTTTTTGTGGTTTTTTTTGTGGTTTTCTGTTCCTAATATCTATTTTTCTTCTCGTTGCAGGTGTGGACCTTGGTGTGGAAGAGGTCGTTGCAGGTTGGTGACCTCCGGGGAAGGTGGGGAAGGTCGGCGAGCATGTATCCGGTAGGATTTTAATCCTACCAGCATTCTCTGTGTTTTTCAACACAACATCTCTAGTTTTGGATATTTTGTAACCTTTTAATGGTATTTTATGGCATTTTTTTAGGATTTTTTATGAGGGTTTAGGGTTTATGGGTTGTTTGTTGTTGAAGGTTTAGGGTTTATCTGAAATTTCAGTGTTTATGGTGAAATTTCGGTGTTTATGGTGCCAATGTCATGAAAAGTTGTTTAAAAAACATTGGAAAGTCTGGTTTTGCTCTGGGTCAGTGAATTTCTCTATGCTATAAGGTTTATCTGAAATTTCCGTGTTTATGGTGAAATTTCGGTGTTTATGGTGCCAATGTCATGAAAAGTTGTTTAGAAAACATTGGAAAGTTTGGTTTTGCTCTGGGTCAGTGAATTTCTCTATGTTGTAGGGTTTATCTGAAATTTCAGTGTTTATGGTGAAATTTCGGTGTTTATGGTGCCAATGTCATTATTGAAATGCTCTTAAAAGTTCGCCTATTGATGCTCTTATTCGATCCTCTCTTTTCGAGGAAAGATCTGGTGAGGCAGCTTATCAATATGATGGCCTCGGGGGTTCATATACTCTAAAGTGGACATTTCACAATGAGTTAGGTCTTGTTTTCGTGGTTGTTTATCTGTGGATGTTGCATCTTTAGGCAGTTGTTAAAGGAGTCAGAGGCTCGAGCCGAAGAACTAAAGTTTTTCTGGTTGCTTATTTCATTCTTAAATGATGAGAGTTTTCTTACTGCCTTTCTCGATCTATTTCATTGAACTGATTCTAACTGAAGTCTATATTTACTGGATTGAAAAGAATTGAATGTCTTTCATGGATTTCACAGAGAACCTTGTTTCCCATATATTCACTACAACTAGTTGCATAAGCCTTGGCCTTAGCTGAACTAAGCTATGATATCTCGATGAATTTGAAATAAAAGAAAACCCTTGAAACTACTTTGTTCTCGCCTTCAATTTTTCATTCTATTAACTAGAGAGAAATCATAAATGTGATCTGACATGTCAAACTATTACAGATTATTGTAGGCCAATCTCTTGTTCAGAGGTGCACTGCAACTGTGGAATTCTTAAAAAAGGAGTATCCATTTATTCCTCCTACTGTGAATGACCAGATTATGCATGATCATGTTTGCAAAGTTGCAGCTGATCTATTTGGTGCACATAATCTAAAAATTGCAACTCCTCTCATGCCTGGAGAAGACTTTGCTTTTTATACCAAGGTTATACCTGCAAGATTTTTTCTCTTTGGAATGAAAGACGAGACATGTGGATCAATACATGCACCACACACTTCACTATTCACCATTGATGAAAATGTTCTCCCATTTCGTGTTGCGATGCATGCTGCCTTAGCTGAAAGGTACCTTAATGAAGGAAACTTTAGGCCTTCTCAATCTTCATTAGCGGACACTAACATATTATAGTGAATTCAGATAAAGGACTTGAATTAACACCAATTTAGACTTTAGGGAAAGGAATCTCGAGAATTTCCCAATATTGTAAATAAATTTTCATGTTTTTGCATGTAAAGGTAGAATAGATCTGCTCAGTTGCAAGTGAGCTGAAATATCATATTTATGTATTTTTGTGTAACAACCTTATTTTTGTGTAACTTCGAAGACTTGCAATATAATATGATCGAGCTAATCCGCTATTATTTCAATGCGATATTTTACTCTTTTTTTTTTTAACTTCTAATTTTGTAAACTCATCCATCTTGGAACTGAAATGATTTTTTATGATTAACATATCAAATCTAATTGAATTTCATAAATTTAACATGCCAATGTCATGAAAAGTTGTTTAGAAAACATTGGAAAGTCTAGTTTTGCTCTGGGTCAGTGAATTTCTCTATACTGCAGTGATCAGCTATCTGTCATTTGGTATCTTTTTTTAGGATGTTATAAGTCTTTAGCGCCTTTGGGCAGTGTTATAGAACTCAGATGTGGCATTGATTCAAGTCGAGTCCAAAATCATTGACTTGGGAAAATCGAAATATTTGTTTTGCAAATTTGGTCACACATGCACGGTACATCATTGTCATGTTGTGGTCATTCTCAATGTTTGATAGGTTACAGTTGACCTTTTTTAATCTCATGATGCTTTTGATTTTTTCTGGTTGCTTTTTTCATTCATAGATGATGAGAGTTTTCTTACTGCCTTTCTCGATCAATTTCATTGAACTGATTCTAACTGAAGTCTGTATTTACTGGATTGAAAAGAATTGAATGTCTTTCATGGATTTCACAGAGAACCTTGTTTCCCATATATTCACTACAAGTAGTTGCATAAGCCTTGGCCTTAGCTGAACTAAGCTATGATATCTCGATGAATTTGAAATAAAAGAAAACCCTTGAAACTACTTTGTTCTTGCCTTCAATTTTTCATTCTATTAACTAGAGAGAAATCATAAATGTGATCTGACATGTCAAACTATTACAGATTATTGTAGGCCAATCTCTTGTTCAGAGGTTCACTACAACTGTGGAATTCTTAGAAAACGAGTATCCATTTATTCCTCCAACTGTGAATGACCAGATTATGCATGATCATGTTTGCAAAGTTGCAGCTGATCTATTTGGTGCACATAATCTAAAAATTGCAACTCCTCTCATGCCTGGAGAAGACTTTGCTTTTTATACCGAGGTTATACCTGCAAGCTTTTTTCTCTTTGGAATGAAAGATGAGACATGTGGATCAATACATGCACCACACACTTCACTATTCACCATTGATGAAAATGTTCTCCCACTTGGTGCTGCGATGCATGCTGCCTTAGCTGAAAGGTACCTTAATGAAGGCAACTTTAGGCCTTCTCAATCTTCATTAGCGGACACTAACATATTATAGTGAATTCAGATAAAGTGCTTGAATTAACACCAATTAGAAAGTCTGGTTTTGCTCTGGGTCAGTGAATTTCTCTATGCTACAGTGATTAGCTATCTGTCGGTTGGTATCTTTTTTGAGGCTGTTATAAGTCTTTAGCGCCTTTGGGTAGTGTTATAGAACTCATATGTGGCATTGAGTCAAGTCGAGTCCAAAATCATTGACTTGGGAAAAATGAAATATTTGTTTTGCAAATTTGGTCACACATGCAGGGTACCTCATTGTCATGTTGTGGTCATTCTCAATGTTTGATAGGTTACAGTTGACCTTTTTTAATCTCATGATGCTTTTGAGTTTTTCTGGTTGCTTTTTTCATTCTTAGATGATGAGAGTTGTGTTTGACCCTATTTTTAAAACTTCGAAGACTTGCAATATAATATGATCGAGCTAATCCGCTATTATTTCCATGCGATATTTTACTTTTTTTTTTAACTTCTGATTTTGTAAACTCATGCATATTGGAACTGAAATGATTTTTTATGATTAACATATCAAATCTAATTGAATTTCATAGATTGCCTCCTCATTGATTTCTGTATTTAGCCTTTTTCATATGCAACTTGAAATGTTATTATTGAATTCCCAAACATCGCAGCAATGAGCCCAAACGAACCTTTCAAATGGCATGAACAGATGCATTTAAGGTTGGATACGGTAGCCAACACATGAGCTCCACGGTGGATAGGTGTCATACCGGCTCCATGTTCTTTTACGCGTGGTTTTCTGACGTGGCAGGGAGGGCGCACAGAATAACTTATAGAAATTGTTTTATCATAATTAATATTTTACAGAAAGACATATTCCATTGAAAATTTCGTATCAACACACAGTTAGGTTGCCACAAAAAATCACTACTAGGTTGTTAGCCAAAATGTTTCTGTGCCAAGAAAAAGATACAATCCATCCAAAATCCACATCATAATGTGGTTAGAACCAAAAACATATGACACCCCTATTCTTTA
>APFE030655908.1:8159-33890 GCA_000404065.3 Pinus taeda | reverse complement strand
GTTCTTGTTTGACATTTCTTCAATTTAACTTATATAGTTATATATATAGGGGATAATAAATAATGCAATAAGCTAATTTTAAACTTACCTTAAGTAAGTATGATATTTATTTTATTTACCTAATTTATCTTGGTCCTTAGTTATAATGATAAATATGAAGGAATGCTAGTATATACTATTTGATACTAACTTACATATTATTATTATTAATAGTAATACATAATGGTTATTTATTATTTATTTTATCACTATATATTAGTGTTGATATATTATTGTTTATAATATAATATATTAATATTTTAACTCTTTTCTCCGTTTATTTATATTAACTATTTTTATTAACATTTCTTCATTAAAATATAGTTATATATTTGTATATATATTAATAAATAATGTAATAAACTAATTTTTAAACTAACTTCAGGTAAATAGGGTATTTATTTACCTTATTCATCATAATTCCATATATATAATATTAAATATTAAGGAGAAAGATTATGATATATTATTAATTTTAATAAATAAACTATTAGTTTGTTTTATTTTTTACCTAGTATTACTTATTTTAGCAAATAAAATATTAAATATTAGGAATATTAATAACATTGAGAATAATAATAATTTATCAGGGTCCTTGGGTCAAAATTAGACGTTATTCGATTTTGGCTGGTGGAATCTCTGCTCGAGCTATTTAATGTGCTAGACTAGATCTGTCTCTTCAGCTTGTCCTGACGATGAACCACACTAGTTGGTTCGAAACGCATCGGCAAAGGTCTTTCTCTATGTGATTTACGTCGAAATTCTTCTTATAACTATGATGGATCATAGAAGCCTCAATTATACAATCATATATTCATGTTAGTATATTCCGACACATAAGAAATAGTTAAGAATAACTTGGTCTAGTATAGAGTTAAGTAAAGTGTGTTTCTTTATTATGTACTTATGTAAGTTACAATCCCAGGGTAATGATATGTTCTAGACATGAAGTGATCCAACAATTTATTCTCTCCTCAGTATTACAAACACTTGATATGTGGCTTAACACCCAATTGGTCCATGATCTCTATTTAAAGAGCATGGAGGGTCATTTGTAGGGTGACCGTTCATGAGAGAAGCTTATGTAAATTTTCATTCTTTTATTAATAAATTTCTTGAATTGGTTGCGTTGGCTTAGGTCATAGACTGTTTCCCTCTTTGAGGATTATAACCACGTCAAGAAAATTGGTGTATTGATCTATGATCTATTTCTTAAAGGTTTCATGTGGTGTTCTATCTGACGAACTTCCCCTGTAAATTCATAAATGGTACGAGAGCTATTTGAGGGCTGCATCCATTGGTGATCCAAATCCGAAGAAAGTACAACTGCATCCGACTGCCGTTTCCTAGATCTATTATTTCTAACTGCTTTCGGGCTGAGAGGACTGCTCTATTGTGTTAGAAGCATTTGTTCTAGTGAGGATCCCCTTTCATTTCATGCAAAAAGGTTTTCAGTAGCCCTAGCTATTGTTGGATACCTATACCAATAGGTTTCATATTTAATGATTGGCAAATTCAAATGGCAAATATGCTCTGCTTTGCTGATACAAAGATCCCATATTTCCAAGACAAGGCAAGGTGTGTACATGCCTTCATGTTTACTGAATTTTGATGGGTGGTCCAACAGTCTAATCTGGATCATGCCATGTTTCAATTTTATGTTGTAGAATAGAGAAATAAGTCTGTCCAAATTGTTCAATCTTGGCAGACCAATAGTTAGGCAGAGAAACTAAGGTTCCCAACTGCTTAATCTGGGGCCTTGGAAGCAATAAGGGTAGTGCTAGATAGGCAATCAAAAGAAAAGACCAATGGAAAAGAAAAGGCACATAAGGGTCTGCAAGTTCAAGTGCACCTTCCAAGAAGAAACAAAAAATGAGGCAAATAGATGGGTAGGTAGATGGGGTTGCAGAAGTGGTATTCCTCTCAGACTGAATCTTGCTGGTAAAGATAAGGAAAACAACACAATGGAGCATGTTTAACTTCCTTTTTTCCTTATTTTACACTCATTACTAACATCCCTACATCGGTTGTGTTTGTGAAAGAATTCAAGGTTTTATGTTGGTTCTTATTTCCTAAGAGCCACATTTCTTGTGCAAAATTCTTTTCATTTTGATCTACTCCCTAAGCTAAGTGTTTTTCAAATAAACTTAGTGATTTCACTCCTCATTCACTTTCTCCCTCCGTATTAACCCCTAACTTCTATTATCTAAATCCCTATGTCACCCTTTCCCTACTATTATAACACCATGGTGTATAAACCCCAAACATTCTATAAATATCCCCTCCTTGGCATTATAGCCATATGTTCACTACTAGGGAATTGAATTGACACCTGGTCAGTTTGAGAACCCCAAGCCTTACCTCTTTTCCTCCTTCAGAAATCATTTAACCCATTCAAACCCTTCACTTGCCTAAGAAAACTTGCAAAAAACACATTTCACCCCTAACCCGCTCAAATGGCAAAAATACATTGAAAAACCCACTTTTCTGCCTTATCCTAAGTTTCGGAGCTATGTGCGATTTTATACAAAAATACATTGAAAAACCCACTTTTCCGCCTTATCCTAAGTTTCAGAGCTATGCGCGACTTTATAAAGAAATACATTGAAAACCATACAAATTCGTCAATATTTCTAAAGGTCCCGCGAGGCACAAATCCCATGAAAAATCAATTTTTATTGCCCGCCCAACGCCGTATCGTCCGGACAGGATATTGGCCCGTCGACCATCCGATCGGGCGCTTTTCATCCAACGGCTCACGTGGATATCGGACCGGCCCCGACGTCCGAGAGATAGCATCCGATATCTGTCAGAAGGTGACGTCAGGCCTCGGCCACGCGTCGCCCCCACAGCGTATCAGAGCCCCCTCTGACAACTCCACTTCCGTATCAAAAGCGGTGCGATATCATACCGCCTGCGGTTTCCAGTTTCCGCTAATCCGCCTGCCAGCGTCACCGCTACGTCATCGCCACGTCCGCGCCCCTGTCCGCCATTTCTCCACCTGTCCGCCACCTCACCATCCCCGTGGACAACTCACAAGCCGCCACGTCACTTGATGACGTCATCCGACCCTGACCCCACCCGATGACATCATGCTGACGTCATCCGAAAAAGGCGCCAATGTTCTAAAAATCCATATTTTGGCCAATTTTTCGCGTTTTTTGCACTTTTTGCAAAAAACTTCTGTATTGTCTTCTACATGTATTTTACTTCCAAGTTCACGCCAACCTGTTGAATTCGACCTGGAGACCTTCGGCGCGCCAACCCACCTGCATTTGTCACCCGGACTGTCAATTTACCAGGTATTTATCCCTGCGAATCCTCTCTGCGCCTGGCTTTCTCTACAAATCAACAATATTCACTTAAAACACAGAAAAAATACATAATTCACCGGAAAATCCCCTGCACCCAGTTCCCATTTGAATTTGGAAGGTCGAAATTCATTGGCTAAGCCTTGCTACCAAAGCTTTCACAAAAACCTGCATTTTGTTTGCGCAGTTGTGAACAGGGAAACCAAACCTACACCTAATTACTAAGATAGAGTCTGTTAAAGATAAGTATTTGCCTTCTTCAGTGCTGTGTGCGGTATTTCAATTGCTGCCACTGACCCTTCTGCCCTCTGTTTCTCAATTCACCTCTTCTTCCAAGAAATACTCTTTTCTGTTACTCAGCATAGTAACACTAATTTACATACAAAACAGAGTTCATAAGTAACCATGGATACACCAGTAGCACCTATGGCCCTCAACATTGCCCCTTTGAATGCCCCTCAGAGAGAATTGGAGTGGCAGGCATTAGTAGATTTGGATTATCAAATATCAGAGGAATTCCTAATAAAAAGCAATTTCCACCTCCACCTGCTAAATGAATTAAAGGCCAAACATGTTGGGCATTTGGGATTACTTTGTCCCAATCTTCAAGCTTCCTCAAGTCAATCAATTCCCTGACCTAATTCACCTATGTGCTGAAGGTTATGATCCCACTCAGAGAGCTATGCTTGACCCTTCAGGCTCAGTTGTTTTCTACATTACCCCTGAGGCCATCAAAGAGATGCTGCAATTCAAGACTGAGAAGAAATTGGTTCCCCTATCTTTGTTTGATCTAATAAATCAAGGAGCTAAGATGTTGACAGATGCTCAGAACACAAAGCTAAACCAACTATTTATTAAATCTGATACTGTGCAGTACCCTGCCATTTTTCATGGTTACCTCAACCCATTGGGCAGGGACCTTGTAGATATGATCAGTCCCATTCTGGGTTATAACTCAATTGAGTATATTGATGAAACTGTACTGGTAATGATTCTCATGTTTTCCCCTGGCAAAACTCCAATCTGCTATGACTATGCCACCTACATATCAGACAAAATGCATGAGCAATTGATGAACCTATCAAGGGAAAGGGTGTTCAGATACTCCTCCTACATCTACCACTTAATTTTATACTATCAACATGAGAAATTTTCTTTTGCTATGAAAAGAGTGGATGCACAAGGAAATCCAAGGTCAGTGGTGTATTGGACCTCAGCTTTTCACTGCACAACCTATTCTCCATACACTTACTGTGAGTTTATAGACCTTTTCATCCACCCAGCCATGTCTCTGTTCCTGAGCTCACCTCCTCCAAGACTAACCGATGAGATGCAGAGGATCCTTCAGTTGTCCAAGGTATACAGCATTGGGGATTGGTACTTTTACCAAAATCACACCGTTATTAGAATATATGGTTGTGAGTTACCCCCATACAGACTGCCCAAATATGTGCCTATGAGATTATTTGCCCTTGAATACTTCAGGCAGTTTGGGAATGCTAATGTGAAGAATTTTTCAGGCAAAGGCAAGAAAGCACAGCTGAAGGTAAAAAACCAATTGGGCCACTTTGTATTTAACAAAAGGGAGGAAGGCTGGCAAGAGGCAGACAGAATGCTAGAAGGCCTTGGCCTAAAAAGCAGTTTCCTCTGGAAACCTTATGACCCCAATCACTTCATAACCTTAAGAAGGGTCAAGTATAGGCTGTCCAGTTACGACCATGTGAGGTTGCCTCACATAGAAAAATATGCAAATCAACCAAAATGGACGAGAGGCACATTAGAGGAACCTGTCACACAAGAAGAATTAAATGAAAGAGAACGAAGAAATCTCCTAAAGATGGCTGACTTAGAACTTCCTGCACAGGTATTCACTCTTACAAGCACTCAAGTGGGAGCAGCTGCCTCATCCTCCACAGCACATCAGAAGGCAGTCAAAGCTACAGATCAAACCTCTAGTAAAGGCAAGGAGAAAGAAATGGAGCTAGAGCAGCCACTTCAGGAACATGTACAACAGCAGGGAGCACAGTAACAGGAACAGGTACAGCAACCAGAAAAGGAAAAGCCAGTGCAAGAAGAGCAAACAGCAGAGGCCCCAATGGTCACTGAGCAGCAGCCACCACAAATTGTGCCTCCTAGGCAAGAAACAAGAGCTGAAGCTTCAGTCCTCCAAACCCCACAAAAGGAGGACATAAGCAGGAAAAGGGACAGAGAGACTCCCCTCACAACATCAATAGCTCAAGGGGAAAAGAGGCAAAGATTGAATCCTTTTTCAGAAGAAGAAATGCCAATAGGGCAATCTTTGGGCATGGGCCCACCCAGCATGGAAACCTCTGCAAGTTCCTTCCAGCAGGAACAAGAGAGGACAGCAGGAGGAGAAGTTAGCTCCTCAAGCCAACAAAGAGGAGGTGAAGAGAGCATCAAGCAACAATTCAAGGACATAAAAAAGAGAAATGAACCCATAAGGATACAATTATATAATCATCTATTAAAAATGGCTCCCACCAACCAGCAAAGACTCATGTCTGCCTATGATGCACACGAAGGCAAAATGATAATGAGCCACTTCACACCAGCCATGCAGCAACCACAGTCAGCTGCAGACTACATCAGGACCAACCTTGAGGTCCTGGCCAAGGACATCCACCCAATGGATCAGATCGAATTACACAAACAAACGAGTGAGATGGTATATCTCCTTGGCAGAAAAAACATTGGTGAACTACAGGCTAGAAAATAGCCTAAATAACACAACTGCACAACTTGAGTTGGAAAGAGCATCCTCTCAAGCAAAGGACAATAGAATCAAAGCTTTGGAGGACATCATAATAAAGCTTGGACATGATCCTAAGGATGTCAAAGCTGTGCAGGAGATGTTGAAGCTAAGGGATGCAGATATGGCAGCATTAAGGAAGATGATCAAGATCCCAGCAACTCTTCATCCCCAAACTAAAGAAGTTGCCCAGCTAAGACATGACAAGGATGCAGCAGCTATGCTGGTGTCACTATATAAACAGCTCATCCAAACACAAGAAAAGTTGGGAGAATCAGAAGCTGCACTGCAGGCAGCATTGCAACAAAAAGAGGCAGGCCAAACTTCTCAGCCCCCTCCAGAAACAATCAATCTGGAAGAAACCCCTCAAACCACTGCCCCTCCCATTCAGCAGACAGAGCAGCAGCACCCTCTACCTCAGCACCAACAACAGAGCAAGCTCAAAGTCTGGACATGCAGAAACTCAGGAATGAAATTCAGGTCTTGGAGGCCCAAATGATAGAGCTAAATCAAACCAAAGAAACTTTGGCTAAGCTCAATGAAAAATATGATAAATCCAAGCAAAACGTAGCTGAAAGAGAAAGAGAGATAAAGACTCTCAAAAGGAGGATAAATGAGCTAGAGAAAGAGCTCACACTGGATAAAGTAACAGCTGAGCTCAAGAGAGTCCTACGGGCCAATATTGGCCAATCCATCACAGACCAGTGGGAATATATTGAGGCTATTCATGAGAAGATGGGGCTCATTGGAAAAGCACATAGAGAAATCCAAAGAGCAAGGTCATCTCTAGGCAGTATGCCTGAGGCTGCCACCAGAATGATTAATGTGCTTAATCACAGAACAAGTTCTCAGCTGGTCACAATGGGAATTGCCAACAGGACTGAGACCATTTCGATGGTCAAAAGGGTCCTGACACTAAGAACCCTGGTACAGACATTAGAGAGAAGAAGCCAGGATATGCAAACAGACATTAATAAATTCATGGACAAATTTATAGCATTGCAGAAAAGAGGTCTTCCTAGCTTAATGGGCACCTCAGGAAGACTACTTTCCCATGAAAATTATGCCAAGAGGGTCAACACCTTTGCTACAAATCATATTGCAGAAAAGCCCAGCACTTCAACAGAATCAGGGCCAGCATCAGGACAAAATCTCTACAACAGGGTAGAGAGCTTATTTTTTATCATGAATGAAATCAATCACTTATTTGATGCGCCTCCGAATTTCTATAAATATAAAGAGGCAGATGAGACTATGGAGGCAATTTTAAGACATCAATTGCCCACACAGGAAGTCTGGAATGGATTGATACAATTACTATTAAACCAGAGCCAGTAATCAAGTTTTTTCCATTGAAATATGTAAGTTTTCATGCACAGGAAAATTTTGATATATCAGCATGTATGGAGAAAGAGGCTGAGCCAACTCAGCGAAACCATTCGGCCACCACAGCAGCACTGCCAGTCACAGGTGATAGGGCCGAAAAGCTACAGGAGGATAGAGCTGCAAAGACACGTCATTCTTCATTTATAACAAAGCGTTCAACCGACTCAATGACCTCCAAAGGTCGAAATCTTCTGACAGAATTAAAGAGCATTTATGTTGTATTGAAAGCTGCAATAACTTCTTATCTGCTATTTCCTATACGAGTTGGTGAAGATATTTATTTCTCAGATGACTCAATGCCTGAGATATTTTGTATGAAACATTTCTATATATTCCCCCTCGCATGAGTTTTTAGGGGTTGGATGTTGTTGATATCTTTTCTAGAGTTCTTTTACTGTAAATTCTCAGAGAAGTAATACAAAGGCGGTGGAATTTCCAAAGCTCTGTGTTGTTTGATGCATTGTGGTGTTTAGCTGAAAGTTACAGGATTCCTGCGTATTTCATGGCACAATAAGTTTTCCCTACAACTCTTTGTTATGTGTTTTATCATCTTTTCATATCTCTTTCATGTTTCTGTGCTTTACAGTTAATGGCAAGGAAAAGGAATAGTTCTAGGATTTAATCATAGATTACCCTGAACTCAATCTAAGATATTTTAAATGTTTTCTTTAGTTATAGTAATAAAGGTGTAATTCTTAATTGCTACCCTTTCACACTATATCTTTCACAGTGATTATTGTTTCAGGAATTCGAGTTTGCTCCTGAGGAATATATCTCTTTCTCACACCCCAGCTTAGTGGAAAATTCTTAATTGCTTTTCACTGGTTGTCTACATTTCACCATCACAATTTCAAGTTTGCTTCATGAAGTATTTAAATGGCCCTGTAATTCCATCTGCTCAAACTCAAGACTTCAACAACCAATAGCCACAGACTCCATTGCCCAATGGACTAACATTATCTGCAGATTTCCACTTTAGGTACAGAAAGACATCCTTCCAACCAAACATAAACCAAAACCCTTACTTCATAACTAGCCTAAAATCTCCACAGAACAGAGACAAACCTTAAAGAGAGAGCCCTCTCTGATTACAGTTGGGCTAGAAGCTGTAATCCAAAGATTGGTTAGTGGTTACCCCGGCCGTATTCCCTTGGGAGTCAAAGGGAACAACCTGGGTGTTAACAATTGGTATTTTATTTATGAAAATAAAGGAAAATAGGAGAAAATGGAGGTGAAAGGTCACAGGTTGCATGTGAGGAGGAAATTGAAGGAAAATGAAGAAATTAGAGGCATCAATAATAAAAATACATCAGAGCATCAGTTTGGGGCCTTTTGTCGGTTTTGTGTGGGAATTGGTCTCAAAGAGGAGAAGAGAACCAATAGGAGAAGAAAAGAAAGCAAGCAAATGAAGGATAAGGAAAACAAGAGAAGTGAATGAAAGAAAGGATCAAGCAAGGAAAGGTTGGATCAAAAAGTTTCAACGAGAATACTTGCAGGTAACATGTTGCATGTATGATTTCCTAGCTAGTTTTTCCATGCATGGTATGTGCACGTGCGTATTTTCTTCATTTGTTGTCATTAGCATGGGTTTGTCAGGTTTCGACAGTGGTTTTAACCTTGTCTTGCTAGTTCCAGATAGCCATGGTGTGATGGGATTATTTCTTGCTTGAGCTTTGGATTGTCCGGATTTTTTGGATCTAGGTGAGGTGATCTCAGGAAAATCCCAAGGGTTGGGGGTGGAGATGGTTTTCTCTAGGAATCCCTTAACAGGTGGGTGGAGAAAAGAAAACTCATCAAGGGATGGTGAAGAAATTCTAAGGCATCTAAGCTCAGTTTGGTTTTGTGATACAGGGACCAGTTTAGGTGAGGTCATGGTATAGTGAGGGTGGAGGTGGCTTAACCTTTGGAATCCTTCAGTTGTTTATGGATTGGTTTATCGCATGACATCCCACATTCATGCTTGGAATATGGCACAAGGGTGATTGATTGAAAGAAAGATTTGGTTCAGCCCAATCTATGATCGGGTGGTACATGGAAGTCCCTGACTTGGTCGAATTTTGCATATGGTTAATAAGAGCTAAGTTTCTCTTGTCTTTGATGAGTAATTATACTTTTTATTATGTGTCTTTAACGGTTGTTCTACCATTTTTATCTATCTGGTTATATGCTAGTTATAAGCATGATTATATGACATATTTAAGTATGTCTCTTATCACATTTTAATTAATGAATGTATGGTTAATGAATGCATGACCTAATTGGGAGGTTGAGAAGAAGGAGCGACAACTGGTAAGAGCTAGGGTTTACAAAAAATTAATCAGGCATTGAACGCCATGGAGGGGCGTAAAGGGGGGAGCTCAACTCCCTCCTACAGTTAGGCAGTCTCCAACCGAGGCAAGAAACCACTGGAGGTTGAGAAAGGTCCTTCAGGAGGAGGGAAACGAAACAACGACGACACACAGGAGTAAAATAATAGGAGGGAGGGAGACAGAAAATAAAGATAAGGAAGAAGAGGACAAGAAACAACAAGCAGAAAACAAAAAACGAAATGGGCCACGTAAGCCTAAGACCGTTGTCACACCCAGAGTGATGTTAAGTGATATAGCACTGCAGGCGCATAGGGATCACATGAGAACTTATGCTATCATTTGCAAATTCATGGGGTTATGGCCCATAGAGAAGGAGCTATAGGTGTGGATTAAATATCACTGGAAACCTAAAGGGGATATAGACCTACATCTTGGGTCAAAGGGTTTCTTTACTGTAGTCTTTACTAACATCAAGGATAAAGACAGGGTGTTTAAAGGAGGGCCCTACTTCTATGTAGCTGCAAGCCTCTATATGCAGCCTTGGATGATGAATTTTGTCCCAGAGCGCGAGACCTTCACTTCGGTCCTGGTTTGGGTACGACTCTACTCCTCACCTCTGTAAGGACTCTAGACACCACATATCTCCACAATGGTATGATATTGTCCACTTTGGGCTTAAGCCCTCATGGATTTGTTTTTGGGCTTTACCCCCAAAAGGCCTCATACCAATGGAGATATTTGTCCATCCTTATATACCCATGATCCTCCCCACTTCTAGTCAATGTGGGACTTTGGTCGTATACCCAACAACCTCTAGATTATTGGCAACCAGAATCTTTATCAACAATAGGAAATAAATTAGGGCATTTTGTTAAAATATCCGAGGCAACGAGAAGGGGAAAGTACACCTCCTTTGCCCATATATGTGTGGAGATGGATCTCTCTAGAGCTCTACTAGATGAGGTGATCCTGGAAGTTTTTTATGAAGAATGGGTGCAAACAGTGGATTATGAACATGTTCCTTTTAGATGTCTCAAATGCCATGAACAGGGGCATCTATTCAGAGACTGCCCTCTCAACAATACAGAGAGAAGAAGTAAAGTTACAATAGGGAAAGAAACTGAAAGATTTCATAAAGTGGGAAATAGAGGTAAAGGAGGAAAATGGTTGCAAAAGTAAAACCACACCGAGGAAAAACAAGCAAGTCAGAACAGGTACAAGATACTAGAAGAAGAGGAAGAGGTAACAAAGGAAAATCAGGCCACAGAGGATAGCCCGGAGGAGAAGGAAAAGGAAGAAAACAGGGAGAATATTTAGGACAATAACCAGCAAAATGAGACTATGTTGAGCAACATGGAACTTGAAATGGACCAAGAAATGACCCCGAGTGAGGTGGAAACGGAGGATCATGAACTGCAGGATATTCTCAAAAAAGAACATATAGATTTGGAAAGATTCCTGAAACAAGGGACCATGGAAGGTATGGATTCATTACCTCAATATGAGTTTAATAGAGTGCAACAGTTGTTTCTATGGAGAACTCAGGCTAAAGGGTTGGGAGGGAAAAGAAACCTTGAAAGACAGGATAGTGAAGGGGTGAAAACCATGAAACCCACATCAGGACTCACTCCCAGAAACCCAGGAAGGAAAAGGGGCAAAAAGAAACAAACTGAGTTACTAAAAGAATGTGGAAAATTGATGATAGATTCAGGTAAGATGAAAGATCTAACCAGCTACTCCTTTACAAATCTTTCTCAATGAACCTCACATCCTAGAATATTAGAGGTATAGGAAGTAAAAGGAAGCAAAGGAATCTTAACAATAGAATGAAACAAGAAACTCCAAATATGATTTTCATCTAGGAAACTAAATGTTCAATTCAAAAAATAAGAGAAACACACAGCAAATGGCTCAAGAGATATGAATTTCTAGAAGTCAAGGCATACAAAACAACAGGAGGTATTCTCACACTTTGGAACCCTCAAAAGATTGGCATAGTGGACGTTGAGGCATCTAGGAATTATTTATCAGTGGTTGTTCAGCCTGTGGGAGACAGGGAGACTTATTTAATCACAAACGTTTATGGCCCTTAGAAACTTGATGAAAAACTCAGACTACTCACTTCTCTAGAGAATCTAAGAGATAGACATTCAGGAATACCATGGATTCTCGGCGGGGACTTTAACATGATCAAATCCTTGTCAGAAAAAAAAGGTGGGACCAGAACACTAAGCAGAGACTCTATAGCATTTCAGAATTTTATAGACAACATGAAGCTAGTTGATACAGTTACAAGTAATGGCCTCTTTACCTGGAATAACAAAAGAGGAGGAGATTCTCAAGTAGCCTCAAAGTTGGACAGATTCATTATCTCAGAGGACCTCATGCTCACAGGCCTTGATATGACAACGAGAATTCTCCCCTTTGGTGGCTCAAACCATTGGCCTGTTCAATTTGAGGTGACCGGCATTGGAACCCCAAAGAACAGACCTTTTAGGTTTGAAAACATCTGGCTCACCCATCCAAAATTTATTACCAACATTGAAAAATAGTGGAAAGAAGGTCTGCAAATCCAGGGAACGAGGATGTTTCTATTACACAAAAGATTGAAACATATCAAACTAAGGCTCAAAGATCGGAATAAGAATGAGTTTGGCAATATTTTTGAAGTGAAAAAAGTTGTTGAAAGAAAAATGCAAGAAATTAATTAAACCCTTATCACAGATGGCTTTGATGGGGAAAGAAATGAACAAGCCAACAACCATCAAGAGGATTGGGAGGACTTATGCAAACAAGAGGAAATATTTTGGAGACAAAAATCAAGAGTACAATGGCTAAAAGAATGGGAAAGAAACACAAGGTGTTTCCATAGATCTATTATGAAACACAGGTCTCACAATAGAATCTCCACAATCAAGGACTCCATAGGCCAGCATCTCAATACCCATAAAGAAATATAAGTTGTGTTGGTTCGACATTTTCAAAGCATAGCAAAGGAACCTCTCATAGATAGATCACAATTTACAGGGACTTCACAAAGCAGATCCCTTTGCTAGTAACAAGAGAAGATAATTATAATCTTAATAGGTCGGTTAATGAAGAGGAGATTAGTGAGGTCATCAAAGAAATGCAGAATGGAAAAGCGCCAGGCCCAAATGTTTCAATGTAGATTTCTTTAAAGCATGTTGGAGTATTTTCAAGCAAGATATTCTGAATGTGGTGGAGGACTCCAAGAAAAATAGAATTGTATTGAAGGCGCTCAACAAATCCTTCATCTCTTTGATTCCTAAACAGGACAATGCTATGACACCAGATAGATTTAGACCTATAGCTTTATGCGATGTGGTGTATAAGATAATATCCAAAATTCTTGCCAACAGACTCGAACCCCCTCTTCCCACTCTGGTTTCTGTGGAGCAGACGGGATATGTGGAGGGCAAACAAATTCTAAAAAATACCATTCAAGCACATGAGGTGGTTCACTCATTGATGAGTAAAACACAGGTTGGAATGATTATGCAATTGGACCTAGAAAAGGCGTATGATAAGTTAAATTGGACCTACATCAGGAAGTTCCTGCTAGCTTTTGGATTTGACCACAACTAGGTAAAATGGAAAATGACCCTGGTGACTTCCTCTAATTTTTCAATTCTGGTAAATGGTTCTCCATCTAAGACCTTTAAGCCTTCAAGAGGCCTCAGGCAGGGAGATCCTCTATCCCCCTTTCTCTTTATTCTTATGATGGAAGGACTAGGTTGAAACATAAAGTCCACTAAAGAAGCAGGTAAGATCCAGGGTCTCAAACTATCCAAGAAAGGATAGGCTATGACCCATCAACAATTTGTAGATGATACCATGCTACAGGGCATTCCCATGGTCAAAGAAGCACTAGCTTATAAACAATCCTGAGTGAATTCGCTATGACGGCGGGCACAGAGGTGAGCCTCTCCAAATCAAACATTTTCTTTTTCAATACTAACATTGCTATTCAGTGAAATATCTCAAGAATTCTTGGCTTTCAAAGAGATATGCTACCTTCCAAATATTTGGGAGTTCCGCTCATAGACAAACCTATAAACAAGATTGTTTGAGAGTTTGTGATTAATAAGCTGTAGGACAAGACTCAAATATGGACTAACAGAGCTTTGAACTTGGTGGGTCGGTTGGTGCTTACAAAAGTTGTCCTGCAAACAATCCCCATCTTCATGTTTTCAGCCCTTCCAGCTCCAAAAGGAGTTATGCAACAATGCAGAAATGTCCGAAGATATTTCCTTTGGGGTAAAGGGGAAGAAAAGAAGAAATGGGCTTTGGTAGCCTGGGAAAAGATTTTTAAACCTAAAAACCACGAAGGTTTAGGACTGGATGATCCTGAAGTGCTAAATAAAGTTTTGGGGGCAAAATTATGGTGGAGATGGATAAAAGATTCAGATGCTCCTTGGGCTCAAATTTGGAACCAGAAATATGCAAACAATTGGCCAAACAAGGACCACATAAGAATGTCTGGCATCATAAAAGGCTCCCACATCTGGAATAAAGCTTGGCAAAATAGAGACATAGTTTAAAAGAATAGCTTCTGGGAGATTAGAGCGAGAGACCTGGCATGGTTTTGGGAGGATAAATGGCAACAGGAACCTAAGTTGTTAAGAGAGGACTTTGTGGATCTCAAGAATGATACTGATAACAAAGGATTACTCTGGGTAAATGATTTTTGGGATCAAACAAATAGCGAAGGAAAATGGATAACCTGGAAGAAAGTGGAATACAGGGATAATAGCCCCTTGAAAGCAAAGGCCGATGCTCTAATGGCCATTATCGATCAAAGAAAGATTGGATATCAGCCGATCCCGACCAAGTTAGATGGGGAAATAACAATGAAGGCACCTTTAACCTTAAAGAGGAAAAATGCATAGCCCTTGAACTTAATTCCACAAAACCAGATTGGGTTTGGAAGAATCTCTGGAATAATCAAGGATGGATGAAAACCAAACTGTTCATGTGGCTGGTACATCATAAGAAAATTCTGACATGGGAGAATATCTGGAAAAGGGGCGTTTTGGGCCCATCCAGATGCCAGCTCTGTGAATAACAAGAGAAAACAATGGAGCACCTTCTCAACACCTGCATATTTACCTTTGCGTTGTGGGATGGTATTTGCTTAATATTCAGACAAACAGACAGGACAGAGGAAGCATCACCAATACCCTAAGCAACTAGAGGAGGAATTTCTCTGATTATGAAATGATAAATAAAGATTGGGCTTTAACTCCAAGCTTCCTAATATGGGACGTCTGGAAAGAACAAAACAATAGAATTTTCAAACATAAAAAAAGTTCCTCCCAAACCATCATAGAACAAATTTTAAGACAGCTCGAGGAGATGGTTGGAACTTTAATGCAAACACCCCCCCACAAATCTCCCTTCAAATGTTGATGTTCAGATACTCAGTTTGGTATACAGGGGATTATTCCTCAGGGAAAGAACAGGCTGGTAAAGCAACTAGTCACTGATAAATATTTATGGCATCCTCCCCCTCAGGGATTTATGAAATGTAACATAGATGGGGCCTCAAAAGGAAATCCAAGTATCACTAGTTATGGTGGTGTAATAAGGGATGAAAAGGGCTGCATACATTACATTTTTCATTTCACTCTGGGAAGAGCCACAAACAATATGGCGAAGCTAATGGCACTAGAGCAATGTTTAGAAATCCTGAAGAACGAAAATCTTCAGAAGATCATAATTGAAGCAGATTATGAGCTCATCATCAAATCGATCAAGAGAATCTATTGTGGTTCGGCTCTAGAAAAGGTCTCGAGACACTGGAGGCTTCTTCAGGTCTATCAAAGAATCCATATCTACCTTCAAAACATGAGAACCTTAAGCTTCACACATGTGTGCAAGACAGCCAATAAATTGGTGGACATTCTTGCCAACAAAGGTGCTCTCTGCACTAAAAGTAGTAATAAGTACAGATGGCAAGAGGTTCCATGGGGTAGATTGAGGGATGACTGTCTCAACCAGGCGAATGAGGGCCGAGAGATACATCAAAACAGAGAATGTCAGCAGTAGCAAAGGTTGGGTTTGTAGATGCAATATCAACATGAAGGGGTTTTCCAGAGGTAATTTTGAAAACGACACACAAGCCTTTGTTAGCTTCATGAGTCCATAACAGCTCAAACACAGAGTTATTGGGTGGAAGGTGAACTGCAGATTGAGGATTCTTTCAAAACTTTCTCATAACACTGATCACCTCAGTTTTACTCGGTGGGAAGAGGGGGTGAAGAGTCTTCAGTTAGAAGGCGTAGAAACACCCCACCATTGGTTTATAACTGTTGGCAATGGATACAGCGAACCGGCGAGGTTGGTCTACAGGTTTTCGGATGCTCGGATGGTGGGAATCGCTCCTGCTTTTCTTGAAAGGAAGATTCCTCTCATCCGTTGGATCAAACAACTGAGGATTAAGGGTGGAGATTCAAATTGCAGATTGATGGGTTCAGGTCAGAGTCTTTGCTTCCTCAGCAGACTCGAAACCTTCCTCATAACTACCTTTAGTTTCTATACTGCCCTCAAGGTGGTTTTTAGCTTATCGGAAGCTCTCAACTCTGGAAAGTGGTTTCAAAGATTTGAGCCCGATGCCACTCAACATGCAACATGTGGCTCAAGTAGGAGAGAGAATACCACCCTCATTGGGTGCGTATTCTCTGGGCTTCTTTTCCGTCCGATATGTTTATCAACCGTTTTATCTTGCGAGGCAGATCAATGGCCCAGGATCATTTTACATGTTGGTGGGTTCGGGTCAGATTTATGCCTTATTATTATTGTCCGTCCTTGTTTAGCTTCGTGGTGGACAGCAATGATTTTCGGGCAGACCACATACGCAATGTTTATGCCCCTTTTCAGACCCGAAATTTGAATAGTTTGGTTTTTTATTCCTTTTTGGGTCTTGCTTTTGTTCCAACTTGTATGCCTTTTTTTTCTCATTGGCCCATACCCTGGAAGGGATAGTTAATTATATGTCCCCCGATTCCTTAGGGATGGTTGTAATTTATGTAATTACTCCTTTTTTATTATTTTGAATAGAAGGCACGACTCTTGCTTCAACAAAAAAAAAGAATGCATGACCTAATTGGAATTATGGAAGTTATTGTGATAATACATTGGTCCTTCTTGTTAAACGTTAGATAAGTTTTAGATCCTTGTGTTCAGATATGCATTCATGACTTGTAAGTTGCATGTTTACCATGTGTTTGAAGGAATGCATGTCTTAGTTGGGAGGGGTCAGGTCTAGTCATTGTTCAATTTTTTGGTTTACAAGCTTTGTTTCTATGTTATTTATCATCTCTGGAAGTTTCATTGAGTTCTGAGAAGGGGCTTGAGTCTTAGCCTTGAAAAAGTGGCTCATAATCTAGGGTCGCTGGCACATAACTGACTAGAAAAGTCCATAGTTGTTGGGAAGCATTCCTATGGGAGATACTAGAGGCTTATAGTCACTTGGAGGCCTTGTTAAGGGATCGACTAAGAGTTCGGGCCAATGAAAAAGAGATTTATCTCAGGGGTTGGACACCCAGAGAGGTTGGGTAGCTCCTAGAGGTCCTGTAACACATGAGGGAAGTCAGTGAGGTCTTAATTTATCAACTCCATTTCC
Source organism: Pinus taeda (assembly GCA_000404065.3). Taxonomy (NCBI): domain Eukaryota; kingdom Viridiplantae; phylum Streptophyta; class Pinopsida; order Pinales; family Pinaceae; genus Pinus; species Pinus taeda. The sequence goes on along the minus strand of APFE030655908.1, from coordinate 16,430 downwards.
TTAATGTCGTATAGGAGGTTGAGTCTTATCATAGTGACCCTCAGCTCATGTTTACCCTGGGAAAACCAGTGAAAGTGGGTAAATGTGGGAAGATGCGGTTACAGATACTATATACCTTTGCACACATTATGCCAATTAATTAATCTTTTAATAAAATATGACATAATAGGAAATACCAAACAAAAAAAATTGTGACCATACACTAAAGTATTCCCCGACTAACTTCGCCAACAATGTTTGAATAGTTTATGATAGAGTTGGGATTGCATAAAATTGCATCTCAATTTCCAATTCAGCTATCAGCTTTAGAAATAACAGTTTATGTAAAGCAATTGAAGCTCCAACAATACTCCTAGATTTTAAACACATTTTGCAAAGACCAAATATTTCACACTGTGTTATTTCAATACATAGTCGATCAGTATAAGAACTTATCATGAACATATAATAAATATAACAACATATAAACAAACATAACATAGATGGATGTAGATAGAGAAAACCATGAGTAGACATATGTTTAATAGATATGTGGCTCATGAAGCTGTCAATAATAACTATGAATAGAAAAGTATCCAAGGTGATTCTGTTTAAAAGGTAGGAGTATTGTTAGAGCTCTTGTATGTCTACACTACTGCCACCAACCATGAATTAGTAGTTTATTCCAATGGCTTTATGTTCAATGCATTCATATCCAACCTGTAGTAGTTATCAATAAACTACATTGCTCTAAGATTGTCTTTCGATGACCTTATGTTTAAAATTTCGTAATTTTCATACGATAATTAGAGATGCCATTCATACACTATTGAAACTGAGAATTGGATTTTATGTGGCCTCATGTTTGGATATAAGATTTTATGTAAGGCAACATAAACTCACATAATACTCCTAGATTTCAAACAGAATTTGCAAAGAAAAAATGTTACATGCTCCGCTATTTGAAATACGTAGTTGATTAATAAAATCTCCTATCAATATGAGTAAATCCATTATTTGTATCATTACAAATAGTTTCTTTCCTTTCTCCACTAACGATTTTAAATTCTTGTTGACTCGTTTCCCTAGAAGTCACAACCTATTACTAGTTTGCATTTAACACAAGTCATGAAATATTTGATGTTTGTTGACTCGTTTCCCTAGAAGTCACCACTTGTTACTACTTTGTGTTTGACACATGTCACCAAATATTTGTGTCATAGATAAAGCTAGCATCTATATTTTTTTATCATCCCAATGTTTGTCCTTTGAATAATAAAAAACACCACTCCCAAAAAATATTATTCCTCCTTAGCATGTATGATGTTATTGCTCTGGTCAATGATATTAGAACTTACAAAATTGCATTACTATTGGTTCAATAATAGTAATGTTCCTCACATGGATTAAAAAACACTTAATTGAATATTCGATAATTATTATTTAATTCACAAATATAAAATGTCAAAAATATGTGCGAAAGAAATTTATAGATGAGAAGTTTATGCGCAAGATAACAACATTGTGGATGAAAGTTTTTGTTACACTATGAATTAAAGTTTTTATTCCTTGCTCCACACATTGATTCTCTCGCATGACACTAATTGTTCACAAACTAAAAAAACGCTTAATTAAATATTTCATAATAATAAGTATTTTATCCACAAATGTGAAATCACAAATGCACATAGTATTTGGAAATATTTTGCAAAGAGAAAACGTTACACATTATGCTATTCAAAATACGTAATCGATCAACCAAATTTCCTATAGATATGAGCAAATGAATTATTTGAATCACTAAAAATAATGTTTTTCCTCACTATACTAGCCATTGCAAACATTTGTTGACCCATTTCTCTAGAAATCGACACCTGCTACTACTTTGCATCTGAAACATGTTACCAAATATTTGTATCAGAGATAAAACTATCATCCTAATTTTTTATTGTCTCAATGTTTGTTCTCTGATTAAAATAAAACATCGTTGAGGGAACATGTCAGTAATTTCAGCATTCAATTCACCAACTACACATGTGTGCACATCCTCATTCAATGCACAAATGTGCAGATGAAACGTGAGAGCCACACAATGTATCAATGTTTCCCATCCTTGTTTGACACATTCTTTCTCCTACACAACACTACTTTTTCACACACATTAAAAAGACACTTAATTTAATATTTCATAATAATAATAAGTATTTGATCCACAAAATATTGTTATTTCTAGTTTACACATCGCTCTTTCTAGTTGTGCCTATTACATTTCTGATTAAAGTTTATGTTTCTAGTTAAACTAATTTAGTGTATACGGAATAAATTTCTGTCTACACCCTTGTTCCCGGCACACACCCCATCCTCCGCACACCTTTAATTCCACATATATTCATATCTCTATGCAACTACTCTTCCACACAACTAAACCTATAAAAGTTTTAAATGGAAAAAAGTTTAAAAAATTATTTCGTGTTTGCGGAATAAATATCACTCTCCACTTGTTCTCCTGCACATACCCCATCCTACATACATCCTTCATTCCACACAAGTTCACAGCTTTATGCAACTTTTCTACCGCAAAGGTAAATCTATAAAAAAAATTAAATGGAAAAGAGCTTAAAAGAAACGCCCCCTCCCTCATAAAGGACATGCTTAGATAATTTTGTCAAGTTTAGTGTCACAACACTCACTGACAAAATGGCCACTTACAAAATGAAATATTGAATACCTAAATTTTTTATTTTTAGTTTACAAACCGTTCTTTCTAGTTGTTCTTACTACATTCTAGATTAAAGTTTTTGTTCCTAGTTAAATTAGTCTTCTTCCACATAATAAAGTTCCCTCTACACCCCGCACCCCATTCTCCCACACATACCTCGTCCTTCGCACATCCTTCCTATATATATATATAAGAGGAATTATCGAGGGGGAGGAAGTTGGCATTACCCTACAGATAAAAGAAAAAGAGATTGTTTTGTGGATAAATCGGTTTCATGAACAAAAGTGATCTTCCTAGGTTCAATGGCTTAACCTAGAAATAACCAGATAAAATACAATTTATTTCCTGAGAGATATTTGAAACATAAGAAGAATACTTACTTGGAATCCAATGCAATCTTCCTTCTTCTCTTCACTTGTTACCTCAAACCCAACTTTGACTTCTAAAAGTAGAACCTACAAATCAACCAAAACAAGCAAAGAGACCAAAATAAACAATATGATATATTCAGATAACTCTAAAAAAATGATCAAGGAATCCTATTTTACACATGTAAAAGAAAAGACATAGTGTATGGGAAAAATAATGTACTTTGTGTTAATAGAAATAGAGAAATATTACAACCCTTTTCAGGCCTTGATGTTGTGAATCCATCCCATCTTTCTCACACTTTCTTTGCCACAATGATAAGCCTCTAATCTCATCAATATCTAAGGATCGATTATGGACCTCCAAAGTTAAATAAGCAGCACAAGCTCAAGAATTAAAGTCTCCAAAATCCAACGTAGACTCTATAGAAGGTAGTGCTTTTATAGGAAAAATGAGGATTTTTTAGATCCACCATACAAGGGCTAGATCCACTTTTAAAGGGGATAAGGTCCATGGGATAAGAGACAAATCCTTACTAGTTGGAATTTGAGATCATCTTCAATAGTTAATGTAAGAATCGGCTCCTCAAGCATCTAGAAGGGGAAGCTTGGAAATTATATTTAATTTTACCTCATTTCTTAGTGTCATCACATTTATTGTAAAGGTAACCTACACTAACTAGAACAAGTTGCATGTGTGCAACCCGCACCATCACAGTTTGTCAAGAGAGTAAGTGTGATGGTGTCTTAAATTAGAGTTTTGATCCATTATAATCCATGATCTTTACAGCGTTTTGGGGGAAGATTTTATTTTGGCCTTGCAGGGGATTAATGCAAACTGTAATGGATGTTGAGAGATCCAGGTTCAGGGCCTTTTTACTAAGCCAGAAGTTATGGATCAGAACTAAAGTGCTTTACCATGTGAAAAATCGTGATCAAGAGTTGATTGGTTGAGATCTAACAAACATTAATGAACTATTACAATACATTATCATCATGATATCATCGTTGAGTTAGGTATACCCATACTCAGCACATAATCCATTTTACATGTACAATGATCAAAGTCACATCCATTGATTGCGCATTGTGGACCCATGTTTGGAGGGACTTTATGTAGGACCATAGCCATCATACTTCATAGATATGTGTATGAATCCTGAAATCGTAGCTTGGATGGATGAAACTAGATCCAGGGTCTTCCATCTCATCACTCGATAGTGCGAATATGACCATGTGAATTGATGTGTTAAAGTTGAACATGGTAGATACCATTTGATGCCGATGATGAAAGATGTTAACAGATGTGAGAGAGACCATTGATAATGATAATGGCCCTCAAGGTACTAAGCGCAATCTATGAGGTGTGAATAAACGAGTTGAAGTTGAACACTCCACAAAATCTTGCGGACTTCCAATGATAAGAACCTGACGCCAACACTTATATGGAATTGACAACATTGACTCAAAGAACCACTAAAAATACTTTCGATAATATGTAATCAACATATTTCCAAACCTAAAACAATCACGGAGGTGAAAGAGTGTCTGTCCAAAAGCGACTTACCACCAAAAATTAGGTTTTATGCCCTGTTTCCCCAATTTCCCCACCATTTCTGGCAAGTGGCTCTTTATTTTTTTACAAGATTGACAAGGATAACATGCGCTTGATATATAAGCTCATATTTCATATGAACCCTTCCATGTATGTTTCACGAATCCTCAGAAGGATTGGTTCATTCTCATTATGCTCGACGAGTCCTACGTTGTTTATGTTTTTACGAACCCAATGAAGGGGTAACTTGACTTCTTTTTCCTATTTAGAGAGTCTGAAAAAAAAAAAAAAAACTCCAAGAGGTTCCTTTTCTTAAATTTATTCCCTTGGGCTCGAAAAGGAAAAAGCAATACCCAAGAGAACTTTTTAGACATGTTTGACTAAAGTATTCCTTTTTATAAATTGCCAACTTGGTCTATAAAACGGATAAAGTTAAATTGGATAGGTGTCCTTTCATTTACTTTAACGTGTGCGAAAGAGATAAGTGTTTGAAAATATTTTCATATTTTTGGATTCTGGAAAGAGCTTCTAGGGGTTCCTTTTTTGTAAGTTTTAACAAGCCCAAAAAAGTGATAAAAGTATGCTCAATTACTTATTCTCGTGTATTTATGAGCACGAGAATGAACAAAGGCTAAGCTTGGTAACGTATTCTCATGTATTTACGATCACGAGAAGGAACAAATACTAAGCTCGATAATGTATTCTCATGTATTTACGAGCATGAGAAAGAAAAAGACTAATCTCATAATAGGTTTCATTTTTTTACACAACCTTGAAATAGAGAAAAAATTATGCTTGAGAGTGGTTTCATTTTTACACAAGCTTGAAACAGAGAAAAATATGCTTGAGATAAGTACATTTCCCCCAGCATAATGATAGAGGCATGACCCCCCAGCTTCGTTTCGTTCACCAACTCTTCTCATGGACCCATATATATTGTTGGTTACTAATAGGAATATGTTCATCGAGAAGGAAGGAGGAGTATCATGTGATATGGGCAGATGAAATGAAGGTTCATTTATGAGATCAAGTAAAAACAATTGAAATCAAAATTTACGAGATCAAGTCAAATATTCAAATCAATTGCAGGGTATTTGATTCATTTTTTAACGATCATGACACAAAAAAATAGTTATGCTCATAGATTTGTTTCATTTTTATGTGAGCTTGAAACATACAAGAAACTATGCTCATGGTGACATGTTTCATTTTTTAACAAGCTTGACCTAGTAAAAGAACTATGCTCATAGATTATATTTACCTTTACCATGGCTCCCAAGAAGCGAAGGATCTAGAATGAATACATATAAATGGATTGATAATGATTTCCAAGAGATTTTCATCAAATGGAAGAACAATTCTCTAGAAAGAATACATATCAAGGGATCCCATAGGGGTTGGAAAATTATGCTCCAATGCCCCCAATAAATAATTTATCAAATCACCTACTAGATCTAGGTTAAAATAAGTCGAGCAAACAATGATAGGCTCTTCTTCATTGATAGGTGCAAGCATGGAACAAGTTGCCACATAATTAACCTGTGGCAAGGGGGATGCCAGTTGTATGTTAGGAATGCTTAGGGAAGTTGGATGGTTGGCATTCAAATCAGGACCAACAAATGAAAGTTGGTCAATAGTCACAATGTTTCCATCATGCGAGAAAGACATCACTCAAAAGAGTGTGGACACAACAGTATTCATAGCATAAAAATAGTCTCACCCAAGGAGGAAATTGAAATCCAAGGGGCCTTGGACTACCATAAAATGAATACATATAGTTTTTCCTTCTAAGGTAATAAGAAATTGAGGAAGGATCCCTAAAGGTTCACTGGTTCTTCTGTTAAAATCCAACAGATTCTGAGTAACAGACACAATTTGAGGGGAACCTAAATTTTTCCAAGCAGTAGAGGATAAAATGATAACATAAGTGCATTCGTCTATAACAGTGCCATATATGTTCTTATCAAAAGAATTCATCATGATTTGGAAGGGAATGTAATAAGGAAGATAAGGCTCTATTAGTTGATTCCAATCAAAGGAAATGACCTCATTACTTGGAGGGGGTTTCGTGAGAACAGGAGAAATGCCCCCCTGGTCGATGGGATTGAAGTAACAAGAAGAACCTGGGCGGTATTAACTTCACTCTCTGGGGGGAAGTACGATAGACTTAAGATGCGAACAAGTTGACCACTTTCTAAACCAATGGTTGGTTGGAAAAGAACTCATGGGATTCACACCAAGGGAGAGTGGGATTGATTGAAGATGGAATCAGATCAATCATGTCATCAACTAATGGAGGATTGGGGGGGAACTTATGGTAACCAGTTAGAAATTGTTGTTGAGAAACTGTAAGGTTTTCGAATAATTTTGTGGCTTCATCCATATGAGGGAAAAGGTGAGTTTGATGAATCCCTTCACATAACTTACAAGGAAACCTAACTTTACCCTTTTTCTCGGGAACCTTATTATCACTAGTTTATGGTTTATCACTAGCATGATATCCAGAGGTTGACAAAAATAGTTGGTGTGAGCTTGGGGACCTAATTTCTAATACTTGGGGAATACCAGGGAAATATCTAAGAAGGTGGCCACCCTTACAAAGCTCGCATGGGAAATTAATTTTATGGGGCTTGTTGGAAGGTTTTTCGACATTAGTTGCATTCATAGAAATGGTTGTTTGGTTTCCCCTTGCTTATTTTCCTTATTCTTCTTCTTCCTTTTCTTCTTCTTCTTCATTTTCTTGTTTTTCTTAGCTTCATGTTTACTAGCATCGATACTTTCATCAGGCGAAGAAGGCAAACGTTCCACATGAGGTTGGTGTTGTTGAGGAGATCTTGCTCTTGAAGTAGTTTGGACATTCGGGACCAAGGAGGTTGAAAACAACCATAACATAAACCTATGTGAATCTAGGAAGGGACAATGAAACCATGTAAGGAGCACCGATATTTCCAAAAGAGGGAAAACAACTAGGATTCCCATCAAATGGTTTTCCTTGACTAACAAATTCTAGAATTTTTTCCATTATACTCAACCTAAGCTCTACTAAGGAGTAAAAAGTGAGAAGCCAATCAAAGAAACAATAACAATGAAAAGGGTCACTAGGTATGATGGGATTACCAAGTTACTATGAACTGCAATATATCGTTAAGTACGCGTAAGAAATATCGTTGAATGTTTTGTTTGGAGTATCACAAACAAAAGGCAGTTGACTTGGTTACCTATGGCGGATTTGCAACCTAATGGGGACTTCTTATATATACCCGAGGGTACGTGGAAGCGCAGTTTATAGTGGTGTTGGCTAATGTGTAATCGTATGATGGACGGAATTCCTATATACTTGTCATATGTGGAGCACCTTCCCATATACCCAAAGGTACGTGGAAGGACGATCTGATGTACTTCGAAATACGTGGAAAACCAACCATCCACGGAATGTAACGTAGATGGTTAATGATAGCTCCTACGTTTAGATATGTTAGAACACGTCTTCTAGCCTAGACCAACTAAATGTGTTTTTACTATTTCAAATGCTCCTTGGATTCATTGATAAATTTTGTGTTGGGTTGTGTTATATTCTTTCCACGATTAACCTACGTAGTGAATTGGGAGGTTAGAGGGGGGGCGGAGCCCCCCCTTCGATGCGCTGATTA
>APFE030655907.1:0-13910 GCA_000404065.3 Pinus taeda | reverse complement strand
ATGTGGCTACCTTCACAGCAGGATCGTAGATGCTCGATATTGCATATCCGTACGGCTTCTTCACCAGTTTAAACTTTTCCTTCTTAGACTCCGTGAGGGCCTATTCACCACCTTTTCCACCAAATATCATGTCCAGATTCTCTCCTATGTATGACAATCACATTATTATGTGAATTAGTCTATCCGTGATGGGTATTGGCTCCTCTAGACATAGGCACCCATCATGCACCAAGCATAGTAGCTGCTTGATGACTAATAATGTCACCAGGGTGTGGTTGTAGTGCGACACCCAAAGCAAGTTGAGCAACCCTACCTTGTCTACTCCTCTGAGCCATCTCCACGGCTCCAATGTAGTCATTTCGGTGTTTGTATCGATGATGTGGTGCATCAACTACTCGGTCACAAGGTGTGGGAACTTCTCGTGGTTGTCTAAGTCCCAGTCTTCAAGTTTTAGCAGTGGCACTTGCACCAAGCATGGTCCATTGAAAACAATCTCATACGGCAGCAGCAGGGTTTGCAAGGGGGTCTTGCTCTCATTGATGTCCTTTAGCACCTTGGTCTTGGGCTTGCTCGGAGGGACATACTCAGGAAATTGAGTGAGAGGGTTAGCACCCTGGGCTTCAACTCCCACATCCTCGTCATCCATCGAGATGTCTTCAATGTCTTCCTCCTCTGGCTACAAATTTATGGCGTTGCCTTTCTCTTGTGGGGTGGGTTTTGGTGGGTTTCTCCTTGGTGATGCGTGCACTGGTATGGAAAGCTTCTTTCCCTTTTTATCCTTTGCAGTCTCATTGGTGGGGGTCAATTTTGGTTTTAGTGTCCTCAGTGATTTAAGGACTTCGGCTAGTACCTTAGGAACCTCTGTAGCAACTACCTCTGCCTCCACCTCAACTTTCAGCACCGACTCCACTACTTCGGTGTCTATAACTTCAGTGGGTGCTGACATAACACTTTCCAACAGTGTGCGTGATGTCTCTGGTAACTTTGCAAATGTTGGAGTCTCTTTCAAAGCTTCAAAGAATTCTTAGTTCATGTGTGCTTGACAGCTCAATAACTCAATTCTCAAAATGCCAATTGTTTTTCACTAGATAGCTACTTGTAATTTATAGGGAATCTTGAATTCAAATCTGATTGTTCCCCCCAAATTCAGTTCATTAATAATGGATTGGCAGTAGATTTTCAAGGATATGAGCCATAAAATTTGTCTTAAATGCATGTCGCCTGGTCCATTTGGCCTCATTTCTACTATCAAATCATGAATAATGACTTTAACGGTCACTTTCCGGCCAACCTACACAACTTATGCATGGGTAGTGCAATTCCTTTCATGCTACCACGAACCCTGTGACACTTCCTTGCTTCGCATAGTCCTAAAATCATGCAGCTCCCCAACTCGAGTAGTGTAGTTTATAGTCCCCCGCCTCCTTTCAGCTGCCTTGAGCACTAAGACTGTGTTACCTTCATCTAGTCACATGGCTGGACCATCGGTGTATGGCTTCAATCATCTTCCATTCACCTTTCCTGGGAAGGGATCTCCCTTCAATTTGACCAGCTGTACTACTCCTCCATCAGTAAGTTCCTTAATGACATAGGGCCCTAACCAGTGCTTTTTAAACTTCCCTAGAAATTTATCAAACTTGTTGTCATATAACAAAACTAGGTCATTTACCTTAAAGGTGCGCAACTTAATGTACTGACCATGCCATGATTTTTCGCGCTGCTTTTGGACCTGTTGGTGAAATCCAGCTAGAAATCTCTCTTCCTCAAACTCATCCATCTGTGCCAGCTTTTCCTCCATGGCTCCATGATCCATCATACCCGTGAGTGCCACTATGCACAGACTAGGCACAATATATTCCATAGGCATTATCGCTTCAACAACACAGACAAGTTTAAAGGGAGTTTTTCCAGTCACTTTCTTGCATGTCATCCGATAAGCCCATAGTACTGTGGGTATGCGTAGGTCCCAATCACTTTGCTGAGCATTGCAAACCTTGTTCAACATGTTCTCCAACACTTTATTGAATGCTTCCACCATCCTGTTAGCCTATGGGTGATATGGTGTGCTCTTCTGGTGATATACCTGAAATTCCTTCGTTAGCATGCTTATTATCTCATTCAAAAAGTGTGTACTGCGATCACTCATCAAAATCTTTGGAAAACCAAATCGCATCAGTACATACTCAAAGAGGAACTTCGCAGTAGTCGCACTTGTGTAACCCTTCACAGGCTATGCCTCTACCCAACAAGTCAAATACTCCATCGGAGTGATAATGTACCTCGCTTCCGTCTTTCCTTGGGGCTGAATGCATCCCACAAAATCTATCACCCATTTCTCAAAGGGTTGTAATGTCATCTATGGATTCTCAGGCATCTCATCCCTCCGCGATGGTCTTCCAATCCTTTGACATACATCACATGCCTTGCAATACACTTTTGAGTCTTGATGGAGGGTTGGCGACCATAATCCTGCGTGTATAATCTTCTGCGTGGTCACTCTCCCTACGTAATGTCCTCCCGTGGCACCCCCATGAGTCTTCGTGAGGATGCTGCATCTTTCAAACTCTAGTACATATCGTCACAATATCTCATTATACCCCATTTTATACAGATGCCCAAAAATTACAGAAAAATTTGCCGCACACACCACTAATTCCTTCTTCTAGTAGATAGTGTATCCTTCCAAGGCAGTCCCTGTCATTAGGAAGTGTATTATATCCTCAAAATGACCATCCATGATGTGGACTATAAATACCTGCACATCAGGCAATCTTTCCTCCAAATTCATGGGCTCTTCCCCTCTCTCGATGCGTGACAGATGATCTAGTCCCATGTTTAGTTTTCCAGGCTTTATAATGACTTCAAAATCATATTCGTGGAACAATAAAAACCATTTGCAGGTATTCCCCCCCAACATAGGTTTATTTACTAGGTACTTCAGTGTGGAGTGATCTGTATACATCTTAAAATGGCCACCCAGCACGTACTGTCCAAACTTCTAGAGCACATACACCATGGCTAGTCCTTCGAGCTCGGTGGTTGAATAGTTCTTCTCTACCTTGGATAACCTTTTGATTGCAAATGCGATAGGATGGTCCAAGTCTCCTTCGCCAGTTTGTGTCAGTACTACTCCTAGCACTATACATGATGCGTCAACATGTATATGAAACTCCTTCTTCCAATTTGGGAAGACTAGGATTGATATAGTGACCATGTTTTCTTTCAATACATCCAGGCTCTTCTTACAGTCCTCATTCCAGAAGAACGTGACATCCTTCTTTAACAACTCCATAGGTGCGGTGGTTTGGGCATAGCCTTTGATGAACTTTTGGTAATATCCTATGTTTCCTAGGGTAGCGCGTAGCTGTTTCACACTCCTTGGCACTTCCAAATTTAGTATCACCGTGATCTTTGCTAGATCTACCATCAATCCTTGTCTACAAAGCACATGACCTAGCAGGGTCCCAAAAGGAACATAGAACAAGCATATCTTCATATTGAGCATGATCTGGCATCTTCGACAAGTATCTGGCATCAGGTGCAAACTGGCGAAATGGCACTTCACCAGCCCAAACACAGTCTTGTCATCAAAGTATACTTCCAGGAACTTATGAATAAATACCTTGAACACTGCAACAACTATGCATGAGAAAATTGCAGGCGCATTCTTCAATCCAAATGACATTAGAGTGTAATGAAAACATCCCCACACAGTCACAAAGGTCATCTTGCTCCTATCCTCTGACACAATTTTAATCTAATGGTACTTAGAGAACCCATCAGTGAAGGAATATGCTTCTTGGTCACCTACATTGTCCAACACTTCATCCATGAATGAAGTCAGGAAAGGATCATGTACGCAAGTGTCTTTCTGCTTTCGAAGATCCATGCATATCCTTATTTCATCCTTCTACTTCTTCTCCTATACCACCATTGGGCTTACCTAGTTAGATTCTTCCACAGGCTCAATGATGCCTACTGCAAGCATCTTCTCGAGCTCTAAGCAGACTTTCTCCATATATAATTTTGGATTAAGATGGTAAGGTCTTTGCTTAACCAGTTTCGTGTTGGGTTTCAACATGATTTTCATAACACCTAGGCCCTCGATTATCCCTTTTAAATCCATAAACTTGGTAGGGAATAAATCCTAGTATTCACAGAGAAATTCAACAACCTTATCCACCATCACATCATCCTAGTAATCTCCAATCTTTGCTAATTTGGGCTCTACCTTCATACCAATGTTTACCTGTTTTGTTTTCAGCAGCGTGGTTATATCCAGATTCTTAATCTATGGTCCTTCAACCTCGCAGTGACCTTCTGTTTCAGGGATGTTAATATTTCGTGGATCCTCAACCTCTTCTTCAATGGTTACATTATAGCATTCTAGCATGTGACTTAGTTGAGTAGCCCATTCAGGCTGAATCAAGTCCAAAGGATCCTGCAGTATCCTAAATATTGTTGCTTTCACCTCGTGTAGCACTTTTTCAATACAATCAACTCATCTTCAAATCTGAATGTCATTATGAATCCCTCATGAAAAATATCTAATTCACCTATACCATGGCGAAGCTCTGTCTCTACATACCAGTTCATTGGGATGACATCCAGGGTGTGACAGAACAAGTGCACCCATTCAGGTTGGGGCTTCTCTCCATAAGCTTGAGCCCATTTGGCCAAGTTTGTGTGTGGATCATCCTATCCATCATATTTGTTTTTTATGCACACCTTTGGCTTCCAAAAGCATGTTCTCATCATCCTCCTACATTCACGCCAATCATCAAAGCTTTCCTTGTGCGTACCCTACCATCTTGCGGGCGTAGCGCGCAGTGCCCTTCCAATGCCTAGAAGCACTACTTTTTCGGTACCTCCTTTTAAATGCATCCAAAAATATATCTACATCATTCAGGCCATCGTAAGTGGGAAGATTTATTACCTCTGATGACATACAACATAGTAATCAGGTCATCATGTTACAGCTTAGCGTAGTTACCTAATGTAACCGATTCTTCCAGTGCTCTAATTCTTCATTAGAGTCTGAGGTGCATGAACTCTCGCGATCCCATGTAATTCGTCCATCTACCATTGGATTCACCCAATCTTGGTCTCATGCCATTACATTATACATACAGTATAGATTATCGTTGCTCTCATAATAGTAGACTAGTTCAGTATAGCACGATCCTTCAGTAGGATCTAGGGACACTATTACGTGGAGCGATTTCTTCTCAGATATCATCTTTCACTTCTTTAGATTGTTTACCCCATTCATATTAGTAGCCAAATAAATTCCAAAGAATGTAGGGTAGGGGTTGCTGTCATCCACAATTTCTATTACCTCAAAGTCAGCCAATGCGCTCATGCCTTAAATATCTAGAGTCACCCTTGTAGCCACTCCATGGGGATGATATTCTACCGATTCACCATCCTTAGCTGAATCAGAGACCACTGTAGCATAGGTATCCCCATCCATTTCCAAGTCTGCCTCGATAGGACGTTCATGTCTGACTCCAGGTCCAAAATAACCCGATCCATTTCATACTCTCCTATCTACGTAGCCAATCTCACCTCTTGTCCCATCCTTGTTTTATGCTTACCAATATTTTTTACTACGCATGACTCACCTGGGGTGTTTCTGGTGCATCTGTTTATAAGGTCCTGTAGCCCCTTCACAGCCTTGCTATCACATAGTAACTTCATACAGGTCTCTAGGAAGGTTGTAAGCATAGAAGGGTCCATCTCTTGATCAAGCTTATCCTTGCTCCCTGAGGAGGAGGCCTCAACAAAGCTCTTTTTCGCTTTCATGAAGGTTTCATGTGCACACTCCAAATTGAACTCAGCCTCCTTCATCATAGCTTTGTGAACCCATGTACTGACTTCAATTTGTTTCCCCTTGTTATCTCCTATTGTGATTCCACTTTGAAGCACTATATTCACATTCAGATCCTCTTCACATGGCTCAGACCTAATCATCTGCAGATTCTGAGTTGGCTAAGGTGGTAACACCCCTTTATCAAGTATCCTTGCTATCAATGTAGGATAGTCTTCTGTTTCATGATCAAACAGAGTGCAATACTTGCACGATGTACATGTTGGGTTAGTGCAATCACAAGCATTCTGTCCTGGCACTCTGAAATTGTAGCAAATTAGCTGCCTCCAGCCTCTGCCAGGTCCTCCATCTTGGCCTTGTCTGCGCCCTTGAAATCCTATCTGCGCCATCCCACGCTCTGTTCAGGGGGCTGCATTTCTGCCTGAACCCTATAGATGGGAGTTTTATCCATCATCAACTCATAAATTTTGCATTTGCGCTCATCATCCCCTATTGATCTACAAAAGTTGTAGAACAGTTGCTACGGTGTCTATACAAACTTTTGCAATGAATGAAAATTATCTGTGGCATGTTTTCCTACTGCCTGACATATAGCGCACCATAATGCAGGTCCCGTGCTTGGTCATACCTGAGCTTCTAGCCCAATGGCATTGGTCCTCCTCTTGCAATATAGTTCGCAAAGACTGGGCAATGGTATTTTTCATGCCCCTGACCCTTGAATTTTAGGAACCATACCTCTTCACACACCTCTAGTCGAGCTGTTCTATCTTGCTTCAAACATTGCATCTCAAGGCAAATATTTTTCAACTGCGCATGGATTCGCTGGACCCCTAGATTTAGATCTTGCATCAGCATTTCATGCAGTCTCATTGCAATCTCCAAGGCCTCTTATTGAGTTATTATCTTCTTTCATGACAGTGCAACCCTTAGGTGTGGTAGGAGTGAAGCCACAAACCATTCACAATGCTATCCATCTGTTAAGTTCATGTTAGCTTCATGGATTTTACACTTCAACGTTTGATCTAATTCCCAAGGTGTCTCGCATGGTTGCATTAAAATTTCCTTAAAACCCACAACTGATTGTGCTTCAGATTTAGGCCTACAAAATTCCTTGATTAGCATGGTCTAGATGTTTACCGCTCTAGCATTCGGGTTATCATTAGATTACTTGATATACCAGGTTAGTGCGTGATCCTACATAGAACTAACCAATGTCGCCTTCTTCATGTGATGATCTATAATGCCCTGAGCTTTCCATGCAGCTTTTACAATGAACCAGAACTGGTCTGGGTCCTCATTTCCCAAGCCTTTGAACAAAGGCAGCTTCATTGAATTTTCCACACTGAATTGCGGTGGAGGCATAGGTGGTACGGTTGAAGTCGCAAATGATGGTGGTGAAGTTGGAGGTGGTGTGGGTAGAAGTGGTAGTCATGGGAATCCTTGTCTAATTAACTGAACAATACTTCGTGAAGAAGCCTGCGCTACTCCCTCTTTGTCACCTCACGGAGGTGAAATCAATGGACTATATTTAGGACCCTTTCTTCCTTCATTCTTGTAAGTTTTTCGGCTTCGCATAGCTCCAAACATCAAGGTCACTACATCACCCACTTTTCTCACATTAACATTTTAATCCAGGTATTCAAAGAGTTCAAGTACTTACCTTGTGGTCCCTTGAAAAAGCGTCACTCTGCCTCACTAGTGCTACAAATTGCAGATTCAGACAAAGATTTTGTGGTATGCACATATTCTTGCAAGAGAGGACTTGGTGGAGTCATTGTGTAGGATGGACAGGTGGTATGCTATGAGTCCCAGAAACTAAACAAGCACAAGTAGAACTACCCAACACTTGATCTTGAGTTAGAAATGATCATACATGCATTGAAGATGTGGAGACACTATCTTCTTGGCAGGAGGTTTGTACTAATGAGTGATCATATTGGGTTGAGATATTTGTTTGACCAATTGAATTTGAATGCTAGGCATGCTAGATGGATGGACATGATTAGTGAGTTTGACTTCAAGATTAGACACATTAAAGGTAAAGAGAATAGGGTGGCATATTCTCTCAGTAGGTAGGTATAGCTAAATCACTTAGAATCTATGAGCTCCCATGAGACAGATCTACAAGAGAGGATCTTGCAGGTAGGTCAGTATGATGTCAGATATATGGATATTGTGCATAGGTTGTAGCAAGGTACTAGTACAGGTATAGGTGAAGGTGCAAGTGCACAAGGTATGGATTATTGTCTTACAATAGATGGATTGGTCAAATTTAGAGGCACGATATATGTGCCAGATAGCAGCGAACTTAAGAAGGTGATCTTGAGAGAGTTTCATGTGAAACCTTATTCAAGTCACTTGGGTTATCGAAAGACATTGATTGTAGTAAATAGATTCTATTATTGGCCAAATATGAAGAGGGATGTAGCAGAGTTTGTGGCTAGATGTTTAGATTATCAGTGGGTAAAGGTAGAATGAAAACATCTAGGCGGACTACTATAGATGATCACGATTCTGGGGTGGAAATGGGAGGTCATTTCCATAGAATTCATTACAGGTTTTCCAAAGACAATGAGACAACATGATTCTATCGTGGCTATCATTGGCATGTTGACAAATGTTACACATTTCATTCCATTGAAGTCTACATTCTCGGCTAGTGATGTAGCACAGGTATTCATCATAGATGTGGTCAGGCTGCATGGTGTTTGAAAGAAGATTTTTTCAGACAAGGATGCAAAGTTCACTTCCAAGTTTTGGAAGGAATTGTTTTCATGTTTGGGCACAAAGTTGGCGTTTAGCATAGATTATCATTAGCATATAGATGGACATACAAAGAGGGTCAATAAAATATGTTGGCAGACATGGAACATGAAATGAAAGTGATTAAGAAGAATCTAAAGGAAACACATGATAGGTAGAAGAGTTATGTAGATAGGAATAGGTTATTCAAAGATTCCTAAGTTGGGGAACATGTGTACTTGTGCATCAAACCGAAGAAGATATCCTTACATATTGGATCACATGCCAAGCTGGTACCAAGATTTTTGTGGACCCTTCAATGTCATTGAGAGGATTGGGCCAGTAGCCTATCAACTTTCACTGCCTCTGACAATGAAAGTCCATGATGTTTTCCATGTATCTTTTCTTAAGAATTATGTTAAGGATGTTGATCATGTGATTAACTGGTCTGTATTACAGGTGGAATCAAATAGAGAATTCCAACCGAAGCCTAAGTTTATATTGTAGAAAAATGTGCTCATGCTCTGAAATTGAGCAATCGAGGAAGTTAAAGTGTAGTGGAAGAACTTTGGGCCTGATGAAGCCACATGGGAGATGGTGGATCAGATGCAAGCTATATATCCTTTCTTGTTTTCCGATTGATGCAAAGAAATTTTGGCTTGGTGTTTTGGTTTTATTTTGGTATATGTTTTGATGATTTTTTTTAAATGTACATATGGATATGGATGTAAATACTGCCATGAGCTAAGTTATAAATATCTAGTAAGTGGTATGGGTGTCATGTTATTATGATTTAATGTTATTACGTTGTCATGATGGTTTCCTTTCAACATGGTGATCATTGTAAATACTACATCGAGCTATGTTATAAAGCTCCATGATAAGTATGTTTGCTTTTTAGTGGTTTTGCTGAGGTCTTCATGCGGTCTAACACCAAGGATGGTGTTCCCCAAGGTAGAGGGTTTTGTAACAACCCTGGTGAAAATTTCATGTAATAAAAGTTAATAAAGGAAAAAATAATCACCATGATTGATGGGACATTTATTCCATGTTGAATGTTGGGCAAGACATCCTAGGGGGTGTTCATTTGATTGTTATGGCTAAGGAAATTGACAAAGGAAATGGATAAGTCTTTGGAAAGGCAAAATGGAAATTTTGGCACATTTATTTATGAAAATAATGGAAATTAGGAGAAAAGGAAGGTGAAAGGTCATAGGTTGCATGTGAGAAGAAAAATGAAGGAAAATAATAGAAAATGAAGAAAACAGAGGTCTCATTCATAAAAAGGATTCTAAGTATTAGTTGGTAGCCTTTTGTCAGTTTAGCTTTGGAGCTCTCTCATTATTATCTCTCTCTCTCACTATTGGACACTTAGATTTTTCTTGGAGAATTTTGGCATTGAAGCAAGAAAGGAAAATAAGGCAAGAGAAAGAAAAGATCGAGCAGGGAAAGGCAGGATCAAGCAACTACAACAGGCTTCATTATAGGTATTGACTTGCATGTGTATTTTTCTTGCTAGATTTGGCATGCATGGGATTGCATGTTGTTCTTTTCTATCATGGCATGGGTTTTGCTAGGTGTGACAATATTTTCATCCTAGCCTTGCCATATTTGGATAGCATGGTGTGATGAGGTTCTCATGTTTTGGTTGAGCTGGATTTCTAGATGGATTCAAAGTTGAGTGAGGTGGATCTACAAAATAATAGAAAGCATGGTCAAGTAACCCCTTAGCTAGAATCTGGGTTACGATAAAGCCAAATTTTGTGTTGCCTCGGATGGCCTAGGAATCCTTTCCAGTGAATGGTAGGATATATGGTAAATACAAGAGGTGGTTTTCTCTCCATTGGGCCTACTAATCTTGGGTTTGGGATATGTAATAAATCCTGGAGAGTGGGTCTCGGTTTAGGGCCTATTGATTGGGTTTGGATTGCGATAAAGAGACTAGGGGATAGGAAAATTCCTCATGGTGTAGGAGGAGAAATCTGGTGGCATCCATGCTTGTTTGCCTAGTGATAGGGTGGAGATCAATGTAAATCCTATTATGATGTTTCCATTGTGTTGGCTTAGTGAGTTATGATGGATTATGGTAAAGCCTGGTTTTTGTTGATGAGGGTGAGGTGGTTTAGCTTGGGTATGCCCTAGTTGGTTATTTTGGTTTGAGTCCCACATTCATTCTTGGAATATGGCATGAGGGTGAATGGCCGAAGAGAGATTTGGATCAACCATTCTATGGTCAGGTGGAACGTGGTAGTCCCATCTATGGTTGGTTTATTGCATTCATTAATGAGAAATTCATTTCCTTGATTTTCATGTGTAAATGTACTAATGTATATGTGACTTTTGATGCCTAATATGTTTATGGTGTTTATGTTATTATTATGCTGGTTATATGTATATTTTATGACAAAAACTATGTATGGATTTGTCGTTGCAACAACATTGCAGATAACCACCCAGTTAGGGGCTTGAATACCGTCCCTTTTTTTGTTTGGAATAGTGGCTCTAACTGGATATAATGGGACCAGTTTCCAATAAAATGTGATAGAATGGATGTAGAGTGCTTATAACCAAATCTAGGTGATAAACGGAAGTGATTATAAATTGAAATACATGTATTAATCTATCTATTTACCCAGGGTTACTTATGTTTATGTGATCTAAAATAATTGTCCTTAGTGCATGATAATAAAGATTAATCAAACATTTAAGATAATTATTTTGATTAAATAGTTAATCAAACTCGTATCACAATCAAATAAATTAACAAATCACTTATATATGTATTAAATAGGACAATTCTAGCATGTTCAAAAATGAATTAATGCATAATTGCATTAGAAACGATACATATAATAAACAATATAAAGAGGAATGACTATGAATTCATAAAAAAACATAAATACAATGATAAAAGTACGTGATGTATGTTACTTTGCTCATGAAAGAAATAGTTCTAGTCCAGTCTTTCTCATTAAGATGCCTTCAAGAATACAAAAGTGCAAGCTCTCAAAGCCTTCTCTACAAAACTTTAGGACCCTCAACTGGTCATTCTACTCAGATAAACTTAAAGTACAGACGTGCAAGCTTCCAAATCCTTTCGTTATAAAATTTGGGAACCTTTTTTTTTAAAACATGAAAGGGTTTATATAACAAAACTAAAATCTAAAAATAGAAAAATACATAAAAAGTGCCGAGGAGGTTGAAACAACTCTCCTTAAAATAAGAGACAATAAGACAAAAATAGAAGTTGTTGAAATCACGAGCTTATGAATGTAATTGTGTCCATTCTTCCATTCATTTCTTGAGCTCGTAAATATCTAACATTGAATTAACTTCAGGGGATGACCTATCCTCATGTGTTGTTGTCCTCGTAAATATCTAACATTGAATTAACTTCAGGGGGATGACCTATCCTCATGTGTTGTTGTCCTCGTAAATATCTAACATTGAATTAACTTCAGGGGATGACCTATCCTCATGTGTTGTTGTCCTCGTAAATATCTAACATTGAATTAAATTAAGGGGGATGACCTATCCTCATGTGTTGTTGTCTAGTGTACGTTGCATGTAAATGTGCAAGAAACATATGCATGGATGAGTCAGCGACGCAACGAAGCATTAGCCACTATCTATGTGGCTTCACAAGATATTTCCAGTACATTGCCCAGTCAAGTTGTGTAAAATTTTTAATTTCCAGAAATTTAATATCAGGAAGATTACCAGGTGGGAATTCTTAAATGAGGTTGGCATTATGCAGGCTATCATTGATACTTTCAATGATGTTTTTGGAAACATTATTTTCCATGGAGACTTTTCTTTCTTTTGTTTCAACTGAATGTCCCAATAAGTAAAGAGGATTTCCTTGTGAGACTCCTCTACTTTGGGAAGGTGTGCTGCTTTACCTTTTGGTGTATCCTTCCATGTTATAAATCCTGATACTTTATCATCGATTTCACTGAAATTCAACCTCAGATTGGATGATTGATTCATCAGTGAATCACTTTTGACACATAGTGGATTGATGATTGATAAATTCTGACAAAATATAGCTGGTTTCTATGATAATAGGGAGTTTAGCTCCAATTCATCTTGCTGTAACATATTTTGGCACATTGAAAATTTAAAAAATTAGTGAGAAGATGTATATTTATTATGATTTTGAATGATTTATTTTTATATATGATAATTTTTATTTTAAATAATTTATTTTGATAAAAATATAATTATATATTTTTATGGAAATATTTATTTAAAATTACAATCATATTATAAAAATTTGATCCTAATTACAAACCAAGTTAGAAGGTAAAACCTTATGGCCCATCCCGCACACAACCATTTAAAACGCCCATTTTCCCATGCCTTGAGATATGGGCACATTAATCCAAGGGTTAAAAAATATTTTTGGGACCCTAGCTCTTTTGACATTTAACTAACGGGGTCCGAAAATAGGTTAAAAAATATTTTTGGGACCCTAGATCTTTTGACATTTAACTAATGGGGTCCGAAAATAAGTTTTAATGGATGTCCCCAAACCTATGTGTGACCACCTTATAATTTTGCACCCCCTTTCTAAACCACTTACCACTACCCCACTCCAAAAACCATGAACTTTATTGTTTTGACTTTTATAAATGTGGCAGGTGATGCAGGAGCATCTGGACGACAGGGTGGAGACCGAAACGGGACACGCGAAGTTTCAGAAAAAGACTGGGGAGACTAAGCAAATCGACAAGGGACAGCAAGACTATCAGTTTCTTTTTAATTTAATTTTATTTCTTTTGTCAGAGTCAGCTACAGTTATTTAGAATCTCTGTTAATTCATTTTAATTAGTTTATGTTATAGCTGTCAGTGAAAATTGTAACCAGTAGAATTAGTTTATTTTAAATAAAGTGCAAAGTCACCTTTGTGGGGCCAGTGTTAGAATAGTTAGGAGTCAGGTACAAACAAGGAAACTAAATGAGTTCGGTTACCTAATTGTTTTGTAAACTGGTAAAGGACAGTTACCAACGAAATCCTCTGGGGATACAAAAGACCAAAAACAAATGCATTACGGGGTTCAGTTCAGCAGCGAAGAAAAAAAACAGAGAAAGCATTATCATTATTATAAAAAAAATAGAACTTCATTCCTCTTCTGATATTTTTCCTCTTCTAGAAATTATTGTGCACGAAAGAGTAAATTTACATTCTATGTAAATCTTTACTTCTGAGAATTTAAAAACTTTTCTGTACATTACTGTGATTAAAATAACAGAATCGAAGGACTGTAATCTATAGTCGAAGATATGTAAATAATTGCACAGGTAAGTGAATATGCAGGCGAACGAACACAAGGAG
>APFE030655898.1:0-15072 GCA_000404065.3 Pinus taeda | reverse complement strand
AAGTCCAGTTAGATTATTTTAACAAGTTGTTAAAATAATAAAATATAGTTTGTTAATTCTTGCATGCATGTGACAACTATTATTTTAGATAACTGATGATTCACTTATGGATAATTGTTGCATGTCACTTCTGTTAGAGGCCCAATTGAGATGAGATGTGGGACAATTTACTATCATATGCTTAACTATTTCTAGTAAGTAGTTTTTGCATGGTTGAGGAACTAGTGTTCTCAAGGAATACATAGTTGGACCATTGGTTGTTTTTGGTATGTTGGAATTAATAGCATGTGATTTTGCTATTATTTCCTAAGAAAACTACGTAAGGATCATAGGGAAAGCCTATATGAACAACACTTGGGTGGTTCATGAGTCATATCTTCATATATTCATAGTTCATTGAGAATTGAATAGCTTAAGAGCTAATTCTTCTTATATTGTGAAGAGGATTTCCACTTGATTGATAATACATGGTTGGGGTTTTATGCTGGTGCTTTCCCTTGGATATATCTTGTGTTATGTGTGATTAATTCTCTTGATCAGTTATATATGTTTCTACTTGATGTTGCTCATGATTTCAATTATGCTTCCGCTTAATGTTTTGTAGAAGTAGAACAAGTATTATGCTTTAGGAGATTGCATATATCGGTTTGTTCTACAGGTGAAATTTCTACATGGTATCAGAGCTAGCTGATTTGTAGAAAAATTCTATAAGCCTTCCATATAATTGATGCACCAGGTAAGCACTGACTGAGCCTTTGAAACCAGTCAATTATAAATAGGGGATAAATATATTTGTAATAGACCACTTCTTTCCATAAGCTCTATGATTTGATAAATTTCCATCCCATCTTCGCTGCCAGTGCCTTTGCAAAAAAATCGAGGTCCTTTATACCCCAACCACCCCATTTCTTAGGCTTCCCAATTCTGTCCCAACGAACCCAAGAAAAAGACCGCCCCACATTTCCCCCCCGCCATAAGAACCTACAACAAATTTGTTGAATCTTGTTTATAATACCTTTTGGAATCCAAAAAAGAGTCATCCAATAAACAAGAATGGCCTCTGGCACATATTTTATCAAGGTGAGTCTACCAACCCTAGAGAGCCATCGCTGCTGCCAAATGTTTATGCAACCTTCAATTTTTGCAATGAGCCATGACCAATCAGCAATATGGTATCCATATGGCTTGAGCCTGAACCCTGGGTATTTTAGATCAGTCTCTAGCTCTTTTATGACAAAATCAAATTGTTGTAAAGCATATCTTTCCTCATTTTTTAGGCAAGACACTAAAATGATGGTGGATCTGATGAAATTTGGCTCCATTCTATAGCTTTACAAAACAACGATAGAATTTTATTGAAACAAGTGGTATCACAGAATGAACCATTTAAAAAAATAAGAACATCATGTACAAACAATAGATGTGAGAGATAAGATACTTCAGATATCAATACCCTACCCAGAGACCCTTTTGCATGAGCATGTATTAACAGTCTACTTAAACCTTCCATGATTAAAATAAAAAGAAACGGGGATAAAGGGTAGACCTCATTCAACATGGAAGAAACTCGATGCAACCCCATTGATAAGGATGTTAGAGGATGTAGAAGTGAAGCAACACATGATCCAATTAATGAAAATATGAGGGAAGCTGATATGAGTAAGGATGAGATGTGGTTATGACCAACTTGCCTGATCAAAAGATTTTGAAAGCTCAATTTTGAGGATGATAAACTTTTTTTTCTTTTTATTTTTTTACGAGTGGAGTCCTTCTTGAGCAACCCCTATGGCTTCATGGATCTGTCAGTGGCTGAGGAAAGCAAATTGTTCCTTGGATATCATCTTGGATAAGAAAGGTTTGAGGCACATATCAATTATTTTGTAGAGAAGCTTTTAAATACAGGTGCAGAGGGAGATAGGTTGATAGTCGTCAAAATATAGTGGGTTATCAACTTTTGGGATAAGGGCCAAAAAAGTTGAGTTGAACCCCTCATACATCTAACCAGAAAGTCTGCAATCCTCAATAGCCAAAAGGAGGTTAGGCCCAATGATATCAAGAAAATTAATGTAGAATTCTATGGGCTACCCATCCAGACCTGGACTCTTGTCTCTTTTGAAGAATTTCAAAGGAGATTCCATTTCCCCTAATGGTACTAGCTCATTTAGGGTCGTTGCCTCTTCAACCTCTATAAATCTAGGAAAAACCTCAGCAATTCAGAAGATCTCAGCTATGGAGGCTTCCCTAGGCACCTTGACAATCTGAAAGAAATGTATGATTCCCATATATGCTAGCTGGTTGAAAGTGCTGGCCTCCCTACCAGTCTGATTCCACAACTCCCATATAGTATTTGTATTTTTCCTTCCCCAGGCATATTGTTGGAAGAACTTTGAGTTCTCATCCCCCTCATTTAGCCAAATCTCTCTACTCTTTAAGGGCCAAGTCTCCTCTTTTTGTCTCAGAAGCGGATCTTTTCAGTTTCCAATTTGATCAGCATATCCTTTGATTCAGAGTTTATGTAGCTTGTAATCCCTGAGTTTTCCATTTGCTTAAGGACACCTTCAATCCTTAGTAAGTCAGCCTCATCCGTTTGCATCTTTTTTCTTTCCCATCTGATGGTTTTCTATTTTAAACGACCCAAGTTACTTGAAATTACTTTGTTCGGGGAGGAACGATTATCTAAACCACAACGTTTCTTGGCCTCTAGTACTAATTTATAAAAATCAGCTTCAGCAAGCTAAGTATCATTGAATTTGAAATGAAAGTTTGGTTTATGGTTGGAATCCATAATCTCCATGAAAATAGGGGAGTGGTCAGATAAGCCCCCCGATCCCACTCATTGATGAATACGATCCAACCTAGCTAACAACCTTAATAAGAAAACGATCCAATCTTCTAGCCAAAGAATCCTCCCCAATTCTTCTATTATGCCAAGTTGACACAATATTTTATGAATCCATGTTCAAGAGATCATGAGAATCTGTCATTAATTCAAAGAAGGCCGTTAAGGGGCCAATCTAAGCCCTATTCCCCCAGGATTCAGAGAGCCCTAATGAGAAATTTAGGTCGCCTCCGATAATCAGATTATCAGCCTGCATGAAATCTCCTTTCAATAATATTTCCCAAAAGACCTCCCTATTATAACAAGGTCCATAGATGTTAATGAGTCTGAGGGGCATATTGATATCGGTGGAGATGAGATCAACACCCAGAAAATCCTCACCCCCCCAGATGTAGACCACCCTTAAAGATTTTTTGTTAAAACCGAAAACACAACCTCCCAATCTCCCTCTAACATCTAGATAATGAAACTCCCAATCGACGAGTGCTTTTAGTAGGACATTGTTAACAGAGGCCCCATCACCCACTGTCTCTGGAAGAAATAATACATCCAACTGCGTCGATCTACATAACCTTTTTAGCGCCAGTTTTTTATCTGAGCTAACCAAACCCTTACAGTTGAAAGAGAGGCACTTCATGGGGTAACCCTAGTAGGGTAACCCTAGTAGGGTTTCCTTTTTTCTCTAAGAACCCCATCAATAGGACTCTGTATACCTTATGCCACCTCAATACCCGCCCGTTTGATAGCTTTTGATAGATGAGATTGTCTACCCTACGGAAGATTCAAAGGTATGGAAGGGAGAGGGTCCTCATATAGGCCAAAAGAAAGGATTCTAGGAGGGGGTAAGGATCTCAAGTTATGACGGTGAGAACCACTAGAAGTCGTTCCTTCCCTGGAGGCTAAAGGGAGAGGGTACAGATGTAAGGTCAGGGAGAAGTGAAGAGGAGCAGGAGGAGAAATAAACACATGACAATTTATATTGCTAGCCCCAGAGCCTGAACCCGAAACAATCACAGATGATAAAGCAATTCCATATAACAAACAATATTGGTAAACAAGAGAAGAGGGAGTTAGAGTACCCGAAAAAGGTTCAGAGCCCCTTGATCATAATCTGGTGACTAGTGCCTCGAAGGTCTAGGAGTCTGTCTATTGATTCATCACCCCAACGCCACTTTGACTCAGCAAGGGCTCCATTGAATGCACCACCGGTGAAGAGTCTACCTCCACGCTTGTTTTGGTGCTCACAAATACATACATTTAGGGAGGTTTTGATTGTTTCCCTGTAATCAAATGACAGTCTTTGTACAGGTGGCCAACCTCATGGCATCGCCTACAGTGGAAATGAATGCCCTCATAGTGTAGTATCTGCCACCTTATAATCTCACCCAACGGAAGCCAGTAGCTCTCCACCAAACCTTCACGAGTTTTCAGATGCACCAGAATTCTGGAAATTGCTAGGCATCCTGTTTCTTGGTATGATCTATCATGGTCAAGACAGACTCCTAGGTCATCACCAGTGCACCTAAAAATTTCCCCTTCCAAGAATTGCAGTGGGAGTCAAGGAAGATGCACCCAGATTGGCCCCACCCCCATGTTTTCCTTCTCCAGATCAAAGAGGGACGACCATCTCTTTAGTAGAACCAACGTCATCTCTATATGTTAATAATGAGTCAAGACCTAGTGGACAAGTTCCGACTGAGTGAAAATGAGAGCGAACCAACCCCTGGACATGGTTAGCACTGCAGGGAGTTGCTCCATCAGATGCACCCATAACTTTGTTGTCCACCACTTTAAGCGGGTTGGTGTATAATTTCGGCCCCGGACCCTACCCACTAGAACAATGCTCTTGGTAAGCCTCGCTTGGGCCATACTGATACCTTCTTCGAAAACTAGATGTCGCTCCCATTCTCGAACCTTTGAGGACTTTGATTTTTTCCCTCCACTAGGTTTGATATGTGGACTTAAGGCCTATTATTTACCTTCTGCTTGGAGATTTTCATTTGAGTTAGAGGCTCTATTTTCCTCAGGCCTTACTTCCTTCCAGGTGATACCATTGAAACACCCCCATGTGCAAGTAGTAGATGTATAAACTGGAGGTGGGAAAACATCTGAGGAAACCCCCGGTGTGCTACGAGCCTAGTTCCAAACACCCTGTTTTTCTGCTGTCATTCCAAACCACACATCCCTCTGCCACTCCCATTGCATTCTAGAACATTATCAGTACTCTACCATTCATGCGCCCAGGACAAAAACTCAGATGCCGACGAGATATTCAGAAATGGCACTTTCGATACCTCTCCGAGGTTGAGAAAGCCTTTAGTCACTATGGATTCTAGTTGTGAAAACCCTAACCGATGTAGGGTAACCTCCATGTCCTCCATTATCGAAGAGAGAACGAAAAATTGTACATCTGGTGGCGAGTTTTGTTCTAGTGAAGTCCTTCCTCTCAACACGTGTTTGTCTTCAACCCAGATTTACGATGGGTCCATGGTGTCAGAAGAGTAATCTAGGAGTTCTTCATCCATACATGAAAAACGTCATTTGAGCCATCTAGATAAATTGTTCTAAGAAGACAAAATTCAAGTGCCCCCCGACAGGAACTAACTCCGATTGGTGGTCACAAAAAACCAAGACAATCGATGCCCTATAGAGACTTAAAAAATATGGAAACCCAACTGACAGAAACCACAACAAAAACCGACTAACCTGGTTCCTAGCCACTGCCGGCTAAATACCTGGAATGGTGACAGTGGAGATAATAGAAAGGTTAAAGGAAACCCCTTCTGTGCAAACCCCGATGCAAAAACAGGTCACAGAGCACCCGCTTTACTGCCATGAATTCCATCCAAAACAAAATATGTTACCTGTGACAAACCCTAGATCCGCCATCGAAACCCCTCTCCTCTATTCCGATGGAAATCATATATTTCCCATAGTATAACAATATCATATGCACCATCTTGCACAATGCAAATTAACAATGTTAATCATTACGTTCTCCCACAGATACCTAGTCTTCTGGAAACATTCATAGCTTTAAAATCAAGGCTCTATGCAACTACTCTCCCGCACATACTATGTACTCCGCACAGTAAACGCTCCACACAACGAAAGATCTTATTAAACCCAATGTTATAAACACTAACATTAAACTCAATTTTGTAATGTAGTAATGTGAAGTTGAGTAAATTGTAATGTAATGTAACATTGTGATAATGGTTGCCAAATTGTGACAATGTTTGTCACAATGTGTCGTTGGATAGATTTTTGTATCAAACCCTTACATTAAACCAAATATTATAAACTTTAACATTATAATACCTAATGTTATAAACCCAATATTAAAAACCCTATATACTATACACCCTATATTATAAATTCCAATATTAAACCCAACATTAAAACTCTATATTAAAATCCTAATAAAAAAACCCAATACTAAAACCAAATAAAACCAAATATAGTCAACGACCTTAGTAAATGTGATTGACTAATTTTATAATATCACATTATGACATTATATAAATTACAATGCAATTTGACATTAAAACTTAAATTTTAAAAATAAGATCATCCAAAGTTAACATAATTAATATCAACATATCAAAACCTGACTATTGAAATCAAACATATTCAATAACTTTAACAAGGGAGCCACTGTCGTAGCGGTAGTCCCTGTCGAGGTTGAGAAAGTGTAGTTCTTTGAGTTGCATCTCATTTGTCTTGAGCATACAGGCAAATTTGCAAGTGAGCGTTTATTGAACATAAACTATGAACCACAACCAAAACCAATTTGAAAGAGAAAATTGATAAAAAAAAACTCTGATGAGTATTTGTAGAGCCCACAACCTTCACACCAAAATGTAAAAGAAATAGGCCACTGCTCAAATAGTCCTCGGTTAACATTAATCCATGTGAGTGATTTTTCAAAGAAATAGGCCAGTGCACAAATAGTCCTGGGTTAGCATTAATCCATGTGAGTGATTTTTCAAAAAAACAGGCCACTGCATAAATGGTTTGGCCTATTCTTACTTGGGTCAGTGAAGATCACAAGCTCGGTATTATTGCAGTAACAATACCATTAAATACGCATTTGATAATAGTAGAGTCAACCTCTGATTGAGAACATGAGAAATTAAGATTAACACGTAGTCTTTGCTATGCACCATAACCTTTGCACAAACTAGAGGCCATCTTTGGTCATCTTTATTTGAATTGCAGATTCAAAAATATTTTATAAGACATATAAACACATTAATATCATAAACCAGAGGCCATCTTTATTTGAATGGTATATTCAAAAATATTTTATAAAAGTGTCTATTACATTGGCATTTAGTTGAACACAGTGTAAAAACATCATTTTCACCTGCAAATAAAGTAAAAGCAAGATAGGTTTAGTGTCTTCATGTACTTGTTTGTTCTAATCCATCTTTTTTCTGTAAAGAGAATTCAACGAGTATGACTACAGGGGCACCTGTTTTAGATTGTAAACAAGTTCAATAAACGATGAACCACAACCAATTTCAAAAAGAAAATTGATAAAAAAACTCTGATGAATATTTGCAGAGCCCGGAACCTTCACACCAAAATATAAAAGAAATAGGCCACTGTACAAATAGTCATCGGTTGACATTAATCCATGTCAGTGATTTTTCGAAGAAATAGGCCACTGCACAAATAGTCCTGGGTTAGCATTAATCCATGTGAGTGATTTTTCAAAAAAACAAGCCACTGCATAAATGGTTTTTTAAACAGCCTATTCTTACTTGGGTCAGTGAAGATCACAAGCCCGATATTATTGCAATAACAATACCATTAAATACAAGGGGCTCAATTTTTCCCTTACCCCAATCAGATCCCTCATAAAGAAATCATATGCAATCAGATACCTCATAGAGAACCTTGTCTATTTTTCCCTTACCCCAATCATATCCCTCATAAAGAAATCATATGCAATCAGACACCTCATAGAGAAATCATATGCAGTCTGGAAGATAGAATAAAAACTCTATATGAGAAAGATAAGGAACTTGTTAGACATGGATGCGTTGTCATCATAAACAGAGCCAGACCTCCAAAAAGCAATTCATTTGGAAATACGCAGAAGTAGATTTTAGTTGACGTGATTATCTTCAATAACCTTTAAAAATTACTTGAAACTGGTAGAAACCATCCAAAAGGACCTATGGATAGTGATTGATGCCTCAACAATGCTCAAGGTAGATAAGGAGGGACACATGGCGTGATTGAGACATAACAAGAAATTGGAAAAGCTAGAAACACAGGTTTGGAAAAAAGACGTTGCTAGAGGATTACAATGTAGCAATGGGCGTAGACCGAATGCGGTGAGGTTGGCGATTCCACCGGGAATGAGCACGCAAGGACCCACAACTCGGAATCAACAATAGAAGAAGTCTGAGCACTCACACAGAGCAGGTTCATATAAAACGAAGCAACAGGCTGGATTGGGCAAACTGTGCAGCTCGATTAGTGTGTCCAACACAATCCATAACGAAAGTATACTCCTGCAAACAGATAGCATGTCTAAAGATTTTTTAAACAATAGAAATCGATTACTAAACAATGATATAAATTATAACATCGATAAAATAAATTTAGTTGAAATAAAAAATAGGTTAGATAACAAAACGAACATGGACTATTAGAAAAGAAAATTGATAACACTGGTATTGATGATAAAAGGAACTTAATAGGTTAGATAATAATAATACAATTGCATTGAATTCAAAGCACATTAATATAGGTAACAGTTTGGTTAATATAAACAAATTATTAGTAAAGAAAATTGAAAACAATAGTAAAACTAATAATAGCATAGTCAACTCCTGATTGAGCACATGCGAAGTTAAGATTAACACGTAGGGTTTGCTATGCACCATAAACTTTGCACTCACCATGTTTCATGCTATGGGCCCACAAATTTACCATTTGTGTAATTCTTTGGGCCCACTACCCTACAACTTGTCAAACTGCAAAATGGACAACGCAACAAAGCGATAGCTCAAACTGCAAGATGGCTTGACAAACTCACCCGAGAGCTGGGAGAAATCAACCGAAGTTGGTTGAACCTGAGGTTGGTATAAGAAAAGAACCAGGACTTGCTTCTCGCTCGCTGGGATAATCGGGGCTATCTAGATTGCTGATTCCTCAAATATTTTGCAATCAAATAGACATGGTTCCACTAATTTACCAAATATTTATCTAGATTGTTGATTCTTCAAATACTCTGCAATCAAATAATCAAATAGACATAGTCCCACTGATTCACCAAATATTCAGCAATCAGACGTCTGATTGCCCAATATTCAGCAAACCATCAATACCATCAATAGAGATAAGCTCAGAGATCTAACCCTAAGTTACTGCTGATTCACCAAATATTCTGCAATCAGACATCCGATTGCCCAATATTCAACAAACCATCTATAGAAATAAGGTCAGTGATCTAGCCCTAAGTTACTAAAATGAAATGGCGTCCCTTCTTTGTCAATACAAGCCGATAAGATAGACGCATTCTATTCTACTTTCTGGTTTTACGACATGGAGACCTTTAACATGACTGGATACATGAATGGATAAGAGTCTTAATTGAATAATATCGAGAACTTAGATGCTTATTATTGGATTAAGGGTTTCGATGATCTTAACATTCTACGGATTCATGTGAACCGATCCTTTCGAATATTTCTTGATGGGTCAGTTTTTCTAATTATACGACCATCTCCAACCCTTCTCATCGTGCTAGAAATTTGCTTACAAAAACACAAACCCCTCCCATTGTAAAACTTACAGACATGAGCTTATTCATATCGCTTTCTGGGAGCGTTTTTTGAAGAACTGTTTGAGTGGAAATAAGCTGTAATTAAAATTCAACTGCGTTGGAATCCAGAGAAGTAAAGGTAAAAAATAACATAAATAGTTTATATATTATGGTTTTTTAGTTGATCACAATGAATCAAGGAAAGGTATTTAATTTTTTTAACTAACCACTCACCCAAAATAATTTAACATGTAAATAAATTTAATTCAACATGTAAATAAATTCAACTTTGTCCAAAATATGACTAAACTAAACTTTGACTCAATTTTAATTAACTCTTTCATTTTAAATAACTCTCCATGGGGAGTAACTATCTCTCATTTTAAATAACTCTCCATGGGGAGTAACTATCTCTCATTTTAAATAACTCTCCATGTGGAGTAATCATGTTTAACAAAATGCAGATTAAAACTTTTAAAGCAAATTAGTTTTCATTGAAAACATGAAGGAGACACTTTCCAGAACTTACATCCTTTTGGGGTAATGTGTTTGTAAGATGAAAGATTGGTGATGTTGTGTTGGTGTCATGCAGAACGGCCAAGCATCGTCACGTCACCTCAACACCAGCAACGTAATCGAGAAAATAAGACGAACTTTAAGAGAAAGGAACTGGATCCGCGGAATCCACCTCCAAAGAGACACTACAGAGGAGTAAGGCAGAGGCTGTGGGGAAAATGGGCTGCAGAGATTCGAGATCCAAAGAAGGCAACACGAGTATGGCTGGGCACATTTGAGACTGCAGAAGATGCTGGGAGAGCATACGACGACGTTGCTTTAAAATTTCGAGGGTCAAGGGCGAAATTGAACTTTCTAGAAAGAATCAACCTCCAATACAAGGATCCTTCCTGTATGAACATGCCAAAACAAGAAACCGCAGCAATTGCCGACTTCGGTATTCAAGTTGCACACGGAACATGCAGCCTAACTCTACCGACTAATGGTGATAATTGTTCGGCAGCGCCGGAAGGCTGTCGTAGTCTACACGTGGAAAGCATAAGTGGAGAAATGTATTCTGATCGACTCCAGCATGGGATTCCACCGCGGTATTTCATGCCAGCTGACTCACCGTGTTTATCAAAATTTTCAGATGTATATCACCATGGCCAACCACTGCAAGCTAATTCTAACCCTAGTTTAGTGCAGCAGTATTCCGCTTATATAAGATCTTAGAAGGAACCAGTACCTTTTAATCAACAGCTGGCTTCTATTACTTCCATCCAAAACGAACCAGCCCTGGATTATAGTTGACAACTACAAATTACAAGTAGGCCTAATTTAGTTTCATCGAGTTACACAGGTTCGAGGGTATCCATGTTCAATAACTATGTGCAAACTAATGAAAATCTGAAAAATAAATCTACACTAATTATTAGTAAAATATAATAATTTCCTGTATGTAAAAAGTCCAGAATTTCTTCTATGGAAAATATTGAATAATAGAAATTCACATGGAAGTGGACCGAGTCATCAAATTCACAATATTTATCGCACAAAAGCTGATCTTTAAATCGATCGGCAGGAATATCAAGAAGCAAAGTATTTCGTATAGAAGATTATTGACCAATATATGTAATAATGACTCCATCGAGCTTAACTTCAAGTAAAAGAGAGCAACGACAACAGTACCAGTCAAGACTATAGATAGAGAAAATATATTATGAGTCCTATATAGCAAGCTCCTATTTTACAGAGACCTTCCTTTGGGGCTATCAAAACCCATCCTCGTAACCACGGAGGAGAGTTCTCCTGAATGAGGGAACTCCAACTCAAGGGGAAAAAGGAGAAGAAGAAAAATTATAGCGTAATTACATAATATATTTAACAGTTGAGGGAGGATGAGGATATTTTACTCAGGTACATGGTTTCTCGCAGAAGCATCTTCTGTTGCCAAGGTGGGTGTGGCGGCATCTGCGAGTTAAAAACCTCTCTGTTTGGCAAATCTGTTTGTAGTTCGAGCTTCTCACACAATATCCATGAAACCTGTGGCTCTGGGACAAGCATGTCCGCCCTTCTGCAACCTCTACCTGCATCTCTGATCATGATCACCAAAAATAAGTTTAATCTAGTAACTACACACCCTTTTTAAACTAGTGGATGGATCCATGAAAATTCAAATATATCTAGAACAATAGCATACCAAAGCTTATTGCAAGTAGCAAGAGCAGAAACAAGGCACTCAATCTATTGCCCATTCTCTTCTCCATGTCGTTCAGATGGGAATTCCTTTTAACTTGTAAGATATATTCACAAATGGGATATTAGCGAGAGTGGGTATTCATTGATATAGGCTACTTTCTGTGCATTTTTCATGGCGTACACGTGGGAGTTAGGTGGCCCTTCTCGTTGTTGAGCAATGAATTAAGCACGGGCAAGAAAAAACTTAGAATAAAATAACTTGCCCTCAATAAAATCACATCGGGGCAAGAGACGCTTGCAATAAGAGGGTGAAATCAAAAGTTTGGTTAAAACTTTTTGAAGCCAAATCGCCAGCGATAAACTTTGGTTAAAATTGTTTAAACACTCAAAATTTATAGTCAACCGAAGAACTAATACCCCAGTCAACGCCCGATCGAACGCTAATAGTCCTAGGCAGGGACTAATAAATGTGATTTATATTATAGTTTATATATAAGGTATCTATGTAAACCCAATGTTCCTCACCAAAAATATTTTTAGGAGACTTTGGAATAGTAGAAAAGATTGGAAATACACAATATCCAAGGAAAAAACCATTCATATGAAATGTTCTTCACATGAGGTCAACCAAGCTTAGATGCTTACGGTTAATGGAATCACCATTATAGAGAGTTATTGATGTTCTCTTTCTTCTCTCATATGCAACTCTTATTCGGTCATTTAGTGCATCTCTATTTTGTTCATCATTCGCTCCCTCACGTGAATCAAGAGAACGATTTCTTTTCAAACTACCCCTACTTGTTCCTTCACGTAATATTTCTCCAATTTTTTTATTATAAAGTATTCAAACTTTTTGTAATCCTTAAACATTATATAAATTTTAATAAGTTCAAAAAATAATTATTTTTAATAAATATATAAAAAATTGATATAAATAAGTTTTCAAGTATATCGTTCAAATTAGTATGACAATGATCTTTTGTATATAGCAAAAAAACAAAAATAGCATGATTGAAAATGTGTAATAATTTCTTTTTTTTCTTTGAAGTTTTAAAAGTTAAGGCTTATATCCAAAACCAATTGTAGTGTGTGAACAATATAATCTATATTTAGAATAAGTGGAAAACATTTCTATTTTCAATATGAACATTATAATCTTCAGATAAGGCAATGGCGCATGGAACTTAAATTTTTCTAAGATGGATGCATTATTAGCAATTACAACTGCACAAAATCTAGTCAACAAATCATATAACTTGAATGACACTTCCATGTAACTAAACATAAGTATTTCTCCTTCAACTAAACAAAAAGGATGGTAGCCAGGACATTTTTTATTATTTTTTGCAGAAATAGTATCCAACAATGTCCATCTAAACCCCCAATCATCTTCAAAATACTCAAGGCTTCGTTCATTACAAGGTTGGCAAAATTGAAAATTGTCAACTTCCTCAAGTGACAAAAAAGAGGTGGAGCCATTGTTGATAAGACAAATAATTTAGTTCTTGTATAATGCTAATGACATACATCGGATGCCAATAATAAGAACAAACGAATACAGTTCTTTTATAAGATTGAACCCATATGTACGGTAATCATCATAATCTTGGTCTAACTAAAACCAATAAACTTTTCCTTTACATAAGATGGCCTCCTTAAGGGGTTTTATGCCACCATAAGGAAGTTTGTCCTCTTCCACACCATATCAATGCCACTGCAAATGAAAAAATCTAACTGTAGTTTATGCAAATATGTTTTAGTACCACCCAATCATATTTTCGTGAACTAAATTTTTGCAATTGAGAAAAGGATCCTACTCTCCAAGAGAAAGAGGCCCAATATTTCTAAAGGTATTTGTAAAAGGATTCACTACGAAATAACTTTTTGAATGGGAAAAGATTGTAGGAGTGAAGAAGTAATCATTGATCCAACTATACATTGAATTGTGCATCCAAAATCAATAAAAAGAAAAATGAAGGAAGATATTTGGCCTTTATCTTTAAGGTAGGATCCAAAAAAGCAGTTATGTTTAGTACCAAGTGTCGAAGTGAAAATTCAAAATTATTCAATGACACATTAACTGCAATGAAACAGGAAAACATAGTTTTGCAAAACAACATTCCAATGTTTACAAATCATTTGAAATCTTATTAGCTTGCAAAACAACATTCCAATGTTTATAGACCATTTGAAATCTTATTAGCATCGATAATGGGAGCTAATGAAAAATTACCTCAATAATCTCAAATGGTTGGAACTTCCACATGGATTGATCTAAAGGAATATGAAGGGTTTCCTTGGAACCAAAATAAATATTCTCTATTATATTAGAAATACAAAAAACATTAACATAATTAAATTTGTAAAGAATATGAAATAACAATCATAAAGTTGTTAAACATTATTTATCATGATAAAAGTCTTGAACATTCTTTATCATGTTGAGCATACTAATTATCATATTAAACATATGTCAAACATGCTAATTATCATATTAAATATTAGAATTAAAATATGTTGAACAGTAAACACATTGAAGATAATAAAAATGTTCAAGATAGTAAATATTAGCATTATATAGGTTGAACAATAAACATGCCCAATACATTAGCAATAAATATATTGAACCATAATAATCATAATCAACATTAAATATAATAAACATGCTTTAGCTATTAGCATTAAATATGATATAATGATCGAGATATTAACATTAAATATGTTAAACAATAAATATGCTCAAGATAAACATATTCAAGATGGTAATGTGTTTAACAATAAATACGCTCAAAATAAACATATTCAAGATAGTAAATATGTTGAACAATAAACATCTTCAAGATATTAGTAAGAAATATGTCCAACAACAATAATCATAATGAACATTAAATTTGAAAAACATGTTCAAGCTATTAACTTTAAATATGATAAAATGGTCAAGATATTAATATTAAATATGCTAAAATATCAACATCCTAAACATAATAAAAATGATAAACATCAATACTAATATTATTAGTATTATTATAGTAAACATTAGCATTAATATTGAAATTAATAACCATAACAACATTACCATTAAGACTAGTGTTACTAACATTAATAATATTATTAATAATATTAATTAATCAATGTTGATATTATGTACATTACCATTAAACATTAACGTTAAATATTAAGGTTAAATATGTTAAATAAAATACATAATGAAGATAATAAACTTGGTTAAGATAATAGACATGACCATGATAAA
>APFE030655891.1:5536-29131 GCA_000404065.3 Pinus taeda | reverse complement strand
ATTATCATCATCATCATCATCATCGAGATTTGAATTTGTGACTATCGTCTAACCGCTTAAGCTAACTCTCAAATATATATAGAGATTATGGATTTTCTTATTTTGTTGAAGCTCTATTTAAAGATGTCATACTATCAAATATTATTGATCCCTTTATAAAATATATAACTTCATCTTATCATTCTATGATAACTAAAGTACATTTTTATAAATGGGATTATTTCTTAATTAATTTCACAATATTTACAAAAAATTTGAACGTGGAAAAAAAATGTCATAACAAACAGAGTAATTTTTAACCCTTTTTTTAAATTTCATTAGGTATTATTGATATTAATACTTAACATTTATGATTATAATGTTAATAATATGTATTATTCTAAGAGGTTGTAGTTTCAAATTTAGAAGGTTAGAATGTATATATATATATATATATAGATACTTCTTTTAATTTTACTTGAGATAGGATTTGATGCGTTCAAATTTTGACTTTCGTGAAATTGAAATTAAAAATATGATGAAATCTTTATAATTTTCAAAAGTAAAAGTCTGATGAAATCTCTACATTTGTAGAATTTTTTTTCTTTTCCGAAGAAAAAACAGTTATATATTCAATCATGGAGTAATTCATTACAAGTCTTCGTCTACTAATAGATTTTTCAAACATCATACGAAATAGTTTTCTATAGTCTTACAAAATTATTGCTGAAATAGCCATCTGAGTTGTTAAGGTGTTCCCACAAAATTCACCAAAAAAAAGAAATACTATGTAAACTGTTCATCTTCCTATCTTCAAAAAAAGAAAATTTTAAGAGTAGCATAGGGTTATCCAAATATTATCCAAGGATTGGGAAAATCCCAGCTTTGTGCCATGTCTCTGCATTTTAATGATCACATGAAAACCATCAAGTTCAGTATTCAAACCAAGTTTTGATACTCTGTCTGCCTCACAATTTAATTTCCTCCTAATGTGTTGTATTGAGGGAACTCCAAATTTTCTTAATTTGCTTTAGCCAACAGTCCCCACAGAGCTATTACTTTCGCCTTTGTGTTGGTTCGAGTGCCAGCTCCCTAGTGAACATGGTATCCGCATTTGTGATGTTGTGAATCCCTATAGAAGTAACTGGTAGGATATACCATTTCTGAGCGAGTGGGTTGTTGTTTTGGGGTGGATTGTAAAAGAGAGTTTGACTTTTGAATAATTCTCGTCAGCACAATCCACTCCAGATCCCTGTGATCGTTGAATATGATTGAATATGATGTTGTTGCCCCATTTCCATATTTCCCAAATGAATATTTAGTGGACACATAATTATATCATAAAGGAGAACATTGCCGAGTCGTAAATTGCAACTACCCTCTCGTTGGCTGCCAATGCATTGGCGGCCTTCATCCACTCCTCGCGGTTCCGATCGTGGCCACTGAAGGTGTTACCGCCTCCCACGCAACTCAGCACATTGCTTTCCACATTCCGCATGTGGAAATCCGGAATGACATTACTGTTCCGTAAATCCGCAGCCATTTTTATATGGAAACCTAACTTTGCAAAAGCCAAGCTTGGCGAGTTTACTGATGTTGTCGAGTCTCTTGGTGCCAACTACGTACGGGAATTTGGTTTGCCGTGGCTACATTTATATATACAGTGTCCAGCACCTATATATTGTCTTATTGTGTATGTGGATCTGTATGAATCGAAAATCTTGTTAAAGTACCCCAAGTTGACTTCTAGAGTTCAACGACTTCCACATAAAAATTATAAAAATCCTCGGGGATTACCCTGAAATTTAAAAAAAGCCAGCGGTTTTGCTATAACAATTTGACGGCTTCCAATATAAAAATGCCCGCAGATTTCGATGCTTGGAAGGTAAACGATCATTAGTGGAATTCCAAGCCGTCGCAGTTTATCCATACAATTTGACTTTCCCTTCATTTATCCATGCTGTGGGGTTTGTTACCTATAAATACTCTCCTTAGTCCTACATTTAATTATCAACAATCACAGCTTTCTTACTCAGAGTATTCTTTCTCTTAAGCATTTTCAAAATTTGTCCCTCGACTTGTATTTACTTCAATGGCTTCCCCAATGGCTGTCAGATGCTCTTACAGCCTGCTACTTTACATTCTGTTATTGCAGAGCCTTGTCATGTATCTCGGCACAAGAGCAGAACCGTACGTAACATCAAGAGCCGCATACTATAGGAGTGCAGATGGCCTGGGAACCGAAGGTAAATGCATGCATCAATGCACACAAATCTATATTATTACTATTTGTGTACGAGGGATGATATATGTATCTATTAATGTGACTGCAGGTGGAGCGTGTGGATATGGGTTCTTTGGCAGAAATCTGAATGGAGGTGATGTAGCTTCTGTCGCTCAGTTATACAGAAATGGAACCGGATGCGGTGCCTGCTACAAGGTAACCATCATCATCAAAACTATTTCATAACTGCTATAATTATCCACCTTCATCACCTGATTTTTCAATCTCAAGTTTATGGATGAATTTCAATTTTAGTGTGACAAATTCATATTGATGAAAATTATAGGTAAGATGTACGAATAAAGATCTCTGCAGAAGCGAAGGAGTGAAAATCGTTGTGACAGATTATGGGCAAGGCGACCGAACTGATTTCATCATGAGCCTTCATGGGTATTCGAAGCTTGGCCGCCCAGACAAAGCTAACCAACTCATATCGTTGGGTGTGGTGGACATCGAGTATAAACGGTACATAGAATTGGAATTAGTAGATTAATAACGTATATAAACACACACAGACACACAGTTGAATATTTCAACCAATCTGATGACTTGATTTCAGGATACCTTGCCAATATGAGGGCTACAATCTCATGTTTAAGATCGATAGCAGTAGCAACTTTCCAGAGTACTTGGCATTGATATTTTGGTATCAGGCAGGCCAAAAAGACGTTCTGGCTATTCAAGTCAGACAGGTAGTTATTTCCATAATTCTAAACTTATTTCTCTTTGCATTCCTAGTTATCTATGCTAACTAAATTAGTCTTCCTAATTAAAAATAAGTTCATTGACAATTACCGAGCCCGGTTGCAGATGTAATGATGTAATATAATGTATTGTAATGCAACGCAGGAGGAATCGTACGACTGGAAAGCTATGTACCGAAGCCACGGGGCCGTGTGGGACGTAGTAACACCTCCGAGGGGCGCTCTTTCTCTTCGTTTTCTGGTTAGTGATGGGAAGAGAGAGGAATGGGTGTCGAGCGCCCATGTAATACCGGCTAACTGGAAGGCAGGGGCCATATACGACTCCGGCATTCAGCTCAATTAACTCATGGTGTAGATTTGGCTTGCTATCCTCATAAATTTAGTTTTTGACGTTAAGATATTACCGACTGCAAGATCTGTTATTAATAGGTTTCATTTCTATATTTGCATATGGGATGTGTAAAGGAATTTTGAAGTTCGAGTGTTCTAGATTGGAAGTTGCTTCTTGATTCTAAGAATCAGAGTTGCTTTTTAGTTGTATAAGGTTAATACATTGTACTTTCTAAATCAGAAAAAATAAAAAATAAAAGAGGCGGACAACTATTTGTCCCCTGTTGAAAAAAATTAATGTTATTTATTATATGTATAATTTTATTACATTTTTTAAAATATTTTAAATTTTCATAAAGTACTTTAGGTTGCATATTTTCTTCTTCTAATTCAGAAACCTAATCTATATAAATAAGGAAATTATACTTGAATTACAAATTTATTAAACAAATGTCTCTCCATTTACATTTACATTTACATTTATATTTACATTTACATTTATAAATACGTGAATAAACAAACTTACACCTCCATACTCATGATGGAACTAGTTTATTCCATTTAAAAATGCGATTACATTTTTGATTCTCATAACTTTAAAATTAAAGTTATATTGTTCAACCTCACATAAAATCCTAACTTTTAAATTAAAGTTATATCGTTCAACCTCGCATAAAATCCTATCTTTAAAATTAAAGTTATATCGTTCAACCTTAAACAAAATCAGTGAACTGTTTTCTAAAGATATTATTTAAAAATAAATAAATTTGTAAAATTTATTTTACACTCTAATATATCATAAATATAAGATATAAATATCAATTTATTTTCATCGTAATTCTTAAAATTACATTTTTTAATAATTTTAATTTTAATTTTGTTCTTTTCGTTGTATAATTGCCAAAAACCATGTTGGCAAGTCTTTATTTATTCAAATGATAAAAAATTCAATGGCAGTCAACTAATAATAATAATAATAATAATAATAATAGCATACCATTTTAAATACGGATCTAACATAAGCCGAGAGATCAAATCTTTTTACGTGCAAACTTTTTAGAGCTCAAAATACAATGTGTTATTTTTCATTGTATTTTTGAATGTTAAATGGAATTTATATATATATATATAACCAAATAAAATTTTAACCATAAGAACTTTTTTTCTAATAATAATAATAATATCCATTTTTAAGGTCACAGCCA
The DNA here is from genome assembly GCA_000404065.3 of Pinus taeda. Taxonomy (NCBI): domain Eukaryota; kingdom Viridiplantae; phylum Streptophyta; class Pinopsida; order Pinales; family Pinaceae; genus Pinus; species Pinus taeda. Next base: position 24,629 of record APFE030655891.1, on the reverse strand, counting down.
AGCTAGACACCAAATTGGTGTATGAGACCCCCTTGTTTGTGCTCAACTTGTATAATGCCTTTGAGAAATGTTATATCAAATCTTTTAATACAGTGCAAACATTTTATATGAGACTATCAAAATACAATGTATGATTATATTATTCATTAGATAATATTTTATGAATGTTATAATGGAATTTAATATATATATAATATAACCAAATAAAATTTTAACCATAAGAACTCTTTTTTCCTATATATATAGATATATATGAAGTTGATGTGGATGTAAATTAGTTAACATAGATTTTCAAATAGTTTACTTAAATCTGTTGTTGTTGTTGTTTTTAAAGTATACAATTTTTTTACAATGTATATATATTTTTTAATTATAGCCAACAATATTTTTCTATTTAAAACATTTTTCATTTTTTAAAAGTAGATCGACAAGACAAATTTAGACAGCCAATTTAAATAATATTTTATTTTTATGGACAAAGATACTTACACATCACCTTCATACTGAATGCACTAAACCCCTTGACACAATAACTATCCACAAACTTACCTAAACAAGTAAATCTAGTTTCAAACTTGAATGAAACCCCTTTATTGATTATAATTTAACATTAAAATATATAAATCTAAAAAACTCACTTACCCCACAAATTAAAAAAATCTTATACCCTAATTTAATAGATAACTTTGTTATTTAATACAGTTTATTATTATAATTACAATTTTCACTTTAATATTTTACCTTTTGTTAATAATTATGATATTTATAATATAACATTATATGCTTATGAGCTCAGGTTTATGTTCACGATATTAAATTTAGTAAATTTTATTATTAAATAGATGATATTATATTTATAAGAAAAAAATATAGTTTTAATAAAATAAAAGTGGTTTAAAGTTTATATAATATTTCTCTCTTTTAGTATATTACATTGTCTTAAATTTTACTTGAGCCCTTGAAATTTTGAATCTGGTGAAATAAAAAAGTACGATGAAATCTTTATACTTTTCAAAGGAAAATCAAAATATATCATTCCAAAGTCTCTCTGAGGTTTAGAATTGCTACTTTTATCTATCTTGTGCTTGTTTTATTGTTAAGTTGAATATTCTATTTTCATGAAACTAAAAATCCGATGAAATTTTATATATGTTAGAAATCAATAAAATAAAAATATGAATAATTGTACGATGGATAATCTGAAGCAAATATCTCAATTGTCCATTTGATAAAAAAAGTATTCTATTTAGATGTTTTGAAACTATTCTATCTATTAGATGTTTTGAATTTTATTTTGGCATACCTTTTGTATAAATTTATTTGAAATTTTGTGGGGATATGTTTCAAGATTCATTTTTGTGAATTCTATAAAATTTAGATGTCTTGATTTTTTTTTAGCATTAAATTTATAAATAGTTAAAACTTGATTTGCATCAGTGGGCTAGGAGAGTGGGGTGTTTCTTCCATTCATAAGGGGAAAATGTCTCAATTATGATATACATCTATCAACTTGGTTAATTCATGGACTTCGCTGCAACGCGTCTCAAAAAGCTTCATGCTCGTCAGCAATCCCTGATTCAACAACCTATGCATCTAGACGAATGGAGCGTGACCCATGAAGCCCCCAGGTTCCATTACTCCTCTGAAATGCAGATGGTGATGCAACAGACAGAGTCTTGAAGTGATTGAAAATGCAACTTTTAGGCTAGGGTTATTAGATATCAAAGTGATGTGAAGACCAATTGCTAGTCGAGCAATTTAGGGGAGTAGGAGTTGCTTTGCACTAGTAATGGAGGGTTACATTTGGTGTGCTTATATTTTACCATCGCTGGTCTGTCGATGACGAATGATGACATATTAAGGTGACATGTTTTAGTGTTTCTGATATTGGTATTGGTTTTTTGGTTTTGTTCTAGGGGTGATTGTTTCTGCTACATTCTTTGGGCTATAATCATATATTTACTTGACTTCTATATACTTCTACCTTCGCATCACTATCCAGAGCCTATCTGGTTTTGGCTGGGTATTCTTTCAGATATCTCTAGGTTTGGGATACTACTCTACAGTCCATATTGAGTATGCTTATTTTTATAACATTGGAGATCTTCGATATTTTGGTTCTCTTTATCATTGCCATCTACATTCTATATTGTATCATTTGTGACTAGCTAGCATTCCGTAGATGCAGACCACATGCCTTGGTGGACTGATATTCTACAACTTATTTGTCCAATATGAATTTGGGAACATGATTCCTACTTTGATACCACTCATTGCTCCATCCTCTGGCACAAATGGGTTGATTCATTCATTATATCTAGATGATGTTGGGGTTGTGCCATCCGATGTTGTAATCATTGGTGGACCTGCATGGGATGTGCATGCTGCTGTTGTTGTGCTTGATTCCCATGTTTTGGAAGCACACACAGTGGGATTACTTTGGCTACATTGGCATTGGTTATTTCGACGATCCTTCGTTCACTGGATAATATGTTTTCCGACGTAATTCAAATTTTACATCTTGACTATCAGCATTGGCTGGGGTGATCTTTTTCCCCTGTACTAGTCTATTGGGGGGTGGGAGAGTTGGTAGAGTAGGTGGGATTGGCGAGTCCATTTACTTCCTAATTGGGATGTGGAACAGTAGCGATGTTAGTGTAGATTTTTTTCTCCTTGGGTACTTGGTGATGTTTTGACATTTTCCATTTCGGGGTGGCCTGGTTTCAAAGAAAAATATATATATTATATTTTGGATTGGTTTCCTGGGTGGCCTCTAACTGCCACACCTATCTCCAAATAGTTACACACGGTGATGGAGGGGTTTACTTGCAAGGTACATATTATGATTTTGGGCCCTTACTTTTGATTATTCCTGTGACTATATCTGGACTTTCCCAATCTCTAGACCATGCCCCATTGGGATTGGGGGCAAGACACTTAATGTGACTTTACTATTTATATAACTTTCCTTCCTAGACTGGTTTTCCTCCACCCTATCAGACGTGACATTCCTTACCCCTCATTGTTTTTCCATAAAGAACTCTCTCCTCGCAACCCTGACAGTAACAGTTGGTTCTGTTTTGTCGCCCACCACTGCCACGATTGAATGCCCCATTCTCTTTTGGGCCCATGGATGTACCTAACCCCTTTTCATTTGACACCTCGACACATTAGGCATTTATTAATGCTACCTTGGCTGTAGAGGCATCTTGCACCGTTGGTAAGGTGGGTGGTCTAACTCAGATGCCACTCTGTACACAAGTGTTGACAAGCATTCCTATGGAATCACGCTCGGTGGAATATGTTGCAGGTGACACATACTACCATCCGAGGACATATGGTGCACATGCTCCATTCCAAAAACACAAGCAAAGGAGAAGGGAGGTTCGCACCACCACATAGACACATTTGCTTAGTTTCAGCTATGATGTTCTTCTAGACAGAGTTCTTAGCCTACAGAAGCGAGCCTTAGTCGGGCATTGGTATTTTCCAGATCTATCAGAATAGGAGATGCGAAGCTGGGTGGAAGATAAATGGAAGATATCATTAGGTTATGCTCCCACTGTGTGTCGGCTTATGAACTCTTCATACAACTTTCACTTCTTAAACAATGAGGACAGAGAAAAATTACTTGGCATGTCATGGGTTCAGGGACGGTTTCTTGTCATTACATCCATGGTATGTTAGATTCAATCCTCTTTGGCATACCCCCTTGCATAGATATATCTAGCTTAAGCTTCCTGGATTGCCTATCGAGTTTTGGTCTAAACGATTTTTCATGGACATCAAGAACGGAATTAGAATGTACATTTATGTGGATCCGAAATGTATCGGTACCAAGGACAAGTGGATCACTTGGGTATTGATAGAAAGGGGGCTCTCTAGTGTATTACCTGCACATATCTACCTAGCATGATACTAGATCTAGATACATCAACGATTGAACTATTAGAGCACCCCTTTTCACTGCTTAATCTATCATCATATGGGAAATTCGCGTTTACAATGCTCGCGCAGACATACACACAAGATACAATAGGATATTGCGGATCGGTCTGGGAGTCTTGAGACATTGGAAGCGCCATTTCTACTGTAGCAAGTACATGTGCAACATTCATGATACACAGGTACACAGAACTCCTCTTATTATATTCCCTCTATGCGGCATACACTAGTTTACACTTCGACCTCCTCACATATCGAGTGACCATCCTTGCCCCATATTTCCAACACTATTTCCTCATATTCTGAATTTGGAAATCCATATAAATACCATCCGAGACCTTCCACTGCCCCCATGGATCTATTGACTGTTACGAACTTGACACCCACTACCCAACATCCCCCCATAATGCATAGTGATCCCCCATTAGGGCCTACTTTCTCTTCCCCTCCACAGATTCTCCCCTTGTTCCTCTCGTGGAAGTTGCAAATTCGAGACTCTCCCCGACCCATACTATGCTACCTGTGCATATTCCATCTAGCAAAACCCCTATTACTCCAAGATCACCCATTCTATATCCTAGAAATTCCATTGACAACGACATCAAATATCTTCTCTCCAAACCTATGTTATAACTTTGTACGTTCACTATACAATGTCCTCGGACCCAGACATCCCCAAAAATTACCCCAAACCGTATGCTCAATATCACTGTTTGGAGACTGAATAATAGGGGAAGTAGACATTTGTGGGGGAGACCCAAAAAACTTATTTTTTCGACTACGATACTCTCATAGATATTCATATCAGCTCCACCACTGATCCATGGGCCCATAGAGCACATATTCCCAAAGCCTTTTTAACATGAATCTTTGTCTATCACTCAATATGTGAGGTCTAGGGAACTACACAAATTTCTTGCCCCCACAGAAATTCTTTATCTATGCACCCTCCCATCATTCTCTTATAGGAATTGATGACTCTTTCCCATAATGCATTTGATTACTTAAGGAATATGTTTCCTACTTGGCACATGGTGGCTCTAGTTTCTATGGGCCACTCTAGCAGACTAGTTGACTTGTGTGATCCAAGGTGGGTCAACTTCAAGACATACATTTTTTTTGTAGGAATATTATTATCTAGGCGCATTAAGAGGACTGGCAGGACATTTCAGGATCCTTAACATATATGATCCTTACAAGGATCGTTGCGGCTTTTGGGAAAGACTGATGGAGACTAGGATTTTGAAATTGGACTCACGTATTGTGGCGGGGGATTTAAATTCCACCAGTGCACTAGAGGAATGCTGGTGGTAGAGCACTAGAATGGATACACTGGCGGATAAACTTAAAACTATATTCTGGGAATGTAATTTGATAGATATCTAGTCACAAAGGATGGTTCCAACCTAGCATAATGGGAGATCCGATTCACATCATATTGCTAAGAGCCTGGACTGTTTTGTTATTTAGAATGAACTACTGGAGAGGATGGGTATTGTGCAGACCTCTGTCTTGAAGTCTTACATCTCAGATCACCTATCCACCACACTTATTTGGAGGAAGGCACAATCTAGGATGGGTATTCCATTTAAATTTAACCATATCTCGCTTGAGGATCTCAAATTTGATAAGTTTGTACAAGATACATGGTCATAATTTAGGATTACAGAATCATCACCTATGTGGATATGGTACATAAATTACATGAGCTCAAAAGGAAGGTCAAAATTTGGGAAAGTTGTAAAAAACAGAAGCTGCACATGGAGCTAGATGTGATACACAATGAGATGGAGGTACTGGGGCGGAAGTTGGATTTGGTAAATCCATCCAATGCACTTATCAATAATATCAACACACTGGAGAAGAAAAAGCAACATATCATCCACATATAGGGAGTGACTTGGACATTAAAGAGCATGGCTATATGGCTAAAGGAGGGGAATAGAAATATGAAGTTTTTCCATAGGTATGAAAACTATAGAAGGCAGATAAACTCCATTTGGAAAATTAAGGATTCCAATGACTGCGAGGTTCACAACCTTCAAGAGATTCATCATGAAATTGTTGCACGCTTTGAGAAGGCATATCGCAGTAAAGGAAATGTGAATATTGAGAACTAGCTTTGGGCATCCGAATTTTACCCCAACATTTTTGATAAAGATAGGAACAAAGAAGTGTACAAGGCAGTCGAATTGTCGGAGGTCCACACTGTATTGAAATATTTCTCCAAAGACAAGTGCCCTCAACCAGATGGATGGATTGTAAAACTTTTCTTACAATTCTTTGATCTTATGGGACAGGACCTGGTTCAAATGGTGGAGTAGTCTGGATTGGAAGGGAAGATCACAAACGATATTAGCTCCAAATATATTCCTCTTATCCCTAAGAAGAATGAATTGTAGAATTTCCAGGACTATAGGCCCATCTCACTTTGTAATTTATATAAAAATTGATCTCTAAAATCATTTCTCTCCATATTAAGAACTCTCTCTCTAAGTTCATCACTTATGAACAATATAAATTTCTACAAGATAGACTAATTCACGATGTGGTTGCATTTGTCACAACTGTTCGATTTGTTGTCATCATTAATGGATACCCGACTAGCTTCTTTGGGCCTAAACATGAGTTGAGACAGGGGTGCTCGCTCTCCCCTCTGCCATTTATATTAATCATGGGTGGACTCAACCACAAAATTAAACATGCTTTCCATAGGGGTGTATATCTTCCTTTGCTTATGGGGAAGAATATAAGTGTTTCACACAATTTTTTTGTTGATGATATACTTACATTTGGGATCATATCCAGATATATGTGGACTTCTCTTCATAACATTTTTCACAGGTTTGGCAGCACATCTGAGTTGTACATGAATAAGGACAAGTGATAGATGTTATATGGGGAAGGTACGCAAGAGGATATTGCATATATTTCAAACCCATTTGGGGTGAGAGTTATACCGATTAGTAATGGTTTTAAGTATGTGGGATACAAAATCAAGCCCAATAATTATCATAACCAAGACTAGCTATGGATTGTGTATAGACTCCACAAGAAGATATCAGGATGGGCACATCTATATTGCATACATGCATCCATCCTTAAACAGATTAACTGTGTTATTGCTAGATACATTTGGGCTAGATCTAAAACAAAACATAAATACCATATGGTTAAATTAGACAAGATGACTAGACCTAAGGCTATGGAGGACTGGGGCATATTGAACATAAAGCTTTTTGCGTGGGAAATTCTCATAAAATCTCTATGGTGGGGACTACTTGGCACAAGTATTTGGAGTGAGATCATTAAGACAATATATCTTAAGGAGATTAAGATTTGTCACGGGTTGAGGGAGAGACTGGTTGGTAAGGCATATGGATTTTCTATATGGAATAACCTCAATAGAGTTCGGCATTGGTTCAAAGAAAGGATCTGTTAGAACATGGGATTTGGGAAGGACATCATCATTGGGAGGGACAAGACCTTGGGGTCGGATTGCTTAGACATTACATAGCAGAACCCACCCATTGTATATACACAAGGGGTATTATATCTTTTTATCAGGCCATACGAACTTGGTCAGGAAATAGGCCGATTTGGAAGGAGGTGGAAGAACTAGGTCTATGGGGACTTGGCTGAGACATGGAGGAATATTGTTACTAAGATTCGAAATGCTGGGATATACAAATCTAATCTGGGAGATGAGATTGGATGGGATGGTATCATTAAAAATGGTTCCATCTCTGTGGCAGATACTTACAATTATATCTGTTGCCGCACACATGAATACCATGACCACTGTTGGTTCACTAAGTTCTGGAATGTACAAATCCCACACAAGATTATTATGTACACGTGGCTAATTTGGAAGAATAAGACACTCACTTGGGAGAACTTGAAGAGGGGCTTAATGGGACCTGGTATTAGTGTATTTTCCTCGCAGGAGGAGGAAAATGTCCAAATTCTCTTAAGATGTCCTATTACAGTTCAGATTTGGCACAGTTTGTCTGTCATTCTCTCTTTTTCATGCATTGACCATTGTTCCATTGATACATGCTTACGTTGATGGAGTACCTAAAATATGCATCGATATGCGATCTCGATGCTCACTTTTTAGGAAATCTGGAAAGCTAGAAACAACATTATATTTGATCACAAATATCTTAGTGTTGACAGGGTCATAGATAACATACATACTAATATGGATCCACTACAATGACCACTGGGTCAACCAACTATGGGGTCTCACAGGACTGATGATCCTTTTATTACATACCCTGTTGGTCTTTTTGATGGTGCAGAGCATGGTGGAAGATGTGATTGCATGATTTGGATATGCGTGGAAAACAATAGACAATATAGAATCCATTGGGGGGGCGAAGTGGGGACTAACATGAAGGCAAAGGCTATGGCGCTTTGGGGATTTCTCTGGTTTATGGAGTTTCTAGACTTCCACAACATCAACATATGCAGAGACTCCCAAGCCATCATCAATCATATCTTGGGATCCTCACACATTTCACATCCACATCTTCAGGGCTCGCTGATGCACATCAAGAACCTGTAGAACACACTACTGGACATCTCTATTCAACACTCACATAGAGAACACAACACTTTTGTAGATTCTTTATCTAAGAAAGTTCTCCTTGAATCACTGAAGGGGTTTCATATCACTCTTGAGGTGGATGGATGCTAGATAGATGTAGGTTTTACACCATTTCCTTGACCTTTGTCTCCACTACTTTCTCCATTATTTTTGTTTCTTGTGTTGTGTCCACTACAGGCTGCACAATGGGCACATGTTTTCCTCATACATTTGGACTATATCTTGGAAGATTCTGATATATGTACTCCCTTCTTTTTTGTTTTGGCTATGGCTTTTATTATGGAGACATGGTATGTACTCTCTCTGGACAACAACTATTTTGACATTTCCCTTGGGCTACTGATATATTGGGAGACAATATACATCTGATATGACGCATCCACATGGAACTAAATGTACTGATTTTACTGTCTATATAATAAAATCAACATTTTTTCTTATCTGAAAAAAAAAATATAGTTAAAACCTAATTTAAATAACAAAAATAAAGGTGTGATAAAAACAATTACAAATTTGAACCAAAAACTCCAAAACCTATGGTGATTAAACAACGTCGTTTACTTAGCAAATTGTACATGTGATGATTACACTAACTAGCAACCAAAAACGCACATGGTGTAGTTAGTTGTTTAGCAAATATTAATTGGACATTATATCATAAAGGAGAACATTGTCGAAGTTGTAAATTGAAACTAGCCTCTCGTTGGCTACTATTACATTGGCGGCCATCATCCACTCCTCGTGGTTTTGATCGTGTCCACTAAAGGTGTTACCGCGTCCCACGCAACTCAGTGGCTCAACACATTTCTTTCCACATTCCAAGTGTGTAAATCCGGAATGGGATGATTGTTCCGTAAATCCGCAACCATTTTTATATGGAAACCTAACTTGTAGAGATTCAAGCTTGGGGAGTTCACTAATGTTGTCGAGCCTCTTAGTGTCACATAGATACCGAAATTTAGTGTCTATATTTATATGTACTGTCCAACACCTATATAGCTTGTTATTGTGTATGGGGATCTATATTAATAAAAAATATTGTGAAAGTACCCAAGTTGACTTCAATGACAAAAATTGAAGGGAACAAAACTATGGAGCAGAGGACTTGCTCTTCTTAGTATTACAAATCACGTAAATAAGATTACATTGGAAACATCAATGATAAATTAAGAGTTAAACTCGACTTAAACTGGACTAACTGAAACTGAACTAGGACACTTGGAGGGATAGTTTTGACACCTAGCAGGTGATTAAGATTAGATTCTCCAACACTCCCCCTTAATTACAACCACATAAAAAAATTCAATTAAGATACCCGTTGGTCTGTGTCTTAGCTAGGTTTACAATTTAAAATTTGATTTCAACTTTTCTTCGTATCCTTTTCAAAATCCTATAGGCTCTAAATTGTTTCAACTTTTTCTCTTTGTTGTATCCTTCAAACCTCAGTTTCTTCATTTGCGAGTGCAAGTCTTCCATTTTTCTAGGGTGTCTGAGAATATCCCCGACTTCTTCAAAAAATGAGTTGTATGTGGGTTTCTGCCACATATTATCTTTTGTAGTGCATTTTTCATCATCAATCTGTTGCAACATCAGACCATAATATAACTTCATGTCTTCAAAACTCCAATACCTAAAAATTTCATTAATTTGTTCAACATCGATTTTGTCTTGAAGATTCATTTTTGCAACTGCTCTACAGACTTTTTCAAGGCATGGTGTTGCAAGCCATGCTTCAAGGAAATTTAATTCTTCTTCATAATCGTTTTGTTTACCCGCACACTGAAGATCAACATTGGAATTAAAAATATTTGTAGAGCCACATTGGTTTTGTTCCTTCTTTTCTGTAATGAGAGATTCCTTCTGTTGCACTTCTAGCTCTACTTCTTCCTTTGTCTCTATTTTCTTTTTGTGGGATTCTTTCTTTGCCTCTTCCTCAGTTTCTGTCATTGTCTCTTCGACTTCTTTACAAATCTGTGTTTCTGCAAACAGGTTGTCTTCCATTGACTCAATTGGGTTTTTCACACTGAATAACATCATGTCTATATGATGTTTTTGCTGCATCACCTACAACCATTTATCATTAGCCAACAATTCTTCATCAAATTTTACATTAGAAATACTTTTTGTTAGATTCACCATAGTATCAATTGCTCCAATGGCAGTTTCATTTCCGTTAGAAAGCTCTTTTGCTGGATTCACCAAAATTTCATCAGCAAGCTCTGTTGTTGGCTTCACCAAATTATCTTCAACAAGCTCCATTGTTGGATTCACCAAATTGTCTTCAACAAGCTTTGTTGCTGGATTTATCATAATTTCGTCAACAAACTCCGTTGTTGGAATCACTAAATTTTCATCCACTTATCGTTGTGCACGGTGGGGTTCACGAGCATCTTTGTGCTCATTTTCTACTTCTTCTACAAATTCTTCACTCATCATCCACTTGTGATTGAGCACAATGGGATTCACTAAAATTTCATCTTTTTGTAGATCTGTTGCTATGGATCCACCTTCAACTTCAATGCTCCCCTTTACACCAAAACTCCTCTCAAGGGTATCCTAGACCTCCTTAGTTGTCTTAACTTCTAAAATCAAGGGAAAAATGCTATCATCAACAGATTCTTTTATGCATTTCAATGCAAAGGCATCATTTTTCCTCTTCACTTCCAAATCTAAACAGATATCCAACATCACTTGTTGTCGCTTTGACCTTCTTAACCTCTTAACTTTTCCCATTTCTACCGGCCTTTGTTTCACATACCATTTGAACACTACTTGTCTACTTGTCTGATACTTTTTACTCTTTCGTAACTTCCATATTTTGTAAGAAACAAAAAAATCTTCAGTCTTTCTCTTGGAAAAAATCCTCAAATAATTATTAATTCTTTTGATTTAACTCAAATGCACCACTTCACTTTACCTATTATTATCATGAAAATTTAAATAAAATTGTTCATTTGAAACGGTCTTATAAGGACTTGTATAACATATGAAACTTTTAAAAAAAATACCTTTTATAAGAGCCTTCAAAGAACATTTTATAAGTTATTTTCGTAAGAACGTTCATTATTTTTTTTTAAACCATTCTCGGGCTTTGATTGTTCATGGATTGACTTGACTTTTAGTGCAAAATTTTTAACCTTCACGACTTACCACAAATGGATCATGCAGGCTTTTGAAAACAAATTTGACGACTATGTGAGCTCCTCCGTATGAAGACCACTCTTCAGGCTTTTGTTCTTTTCAATAGAATTCGTGGTGGTGTCAATAGAATTATTTCAATGGAATCTTCAAACTTATTTGCTATGTTATAACGCCTAACGCTTCTATTAAATTTCTGGGCTACGTTATGGATTAACTTTTCTGATGAAAAAAAATCTCAACCTTTTTCTTCAAAACAGCCTCATTCCCTTCTCCTTCTTCGCAAGTTTCTTCAATTTTTTCTCTCACTTCACTTACCTTGCTGCTCTCATACTGAGTCTTATTCAAACTAAGCTGATCTCTTCTGCTTTGTCAAAGAGTTTGACAAAATCTAAGCTCTGATGCTCTAACAAAACTATGGAGAAGAGGACTTGCTCTTCTAAGTATTAAAAATCACTTAAATAAGATTACATTAAAAACATCATTTTAATAATTAAATAGGATTACATTGGAAACATGAGTAATAAATGACTGGAGTTAAACTCAAAATCAGACTAAGTAAAACTAAACTAAAACACTGAGAAAAATAGTTTTGACAACTAAAAAAATAGTTAATATTAGATTCTCCCACATTCAAAAGTTCCACGACTTCCATGTAAAATTATAAAATTCTTTGGGGATTACCCTGAGAATTATACAAAAATTTTATATAAAAACGGTTTTCTACAAATATTTGACGGCTTTCAATATAAAAATGCCTGGAGATTACCATGTCTGGAAGGTAAATGAGGGTAAGTGGAGCCCCATGTCGTCGCAGTTTATCGATAGAATTTGACTTTCGCTTCAGTTAAGGGTTTTTTACCTATAAATATTCTCTTACATTTTATTGTCAACCATCACAGGTTTCTCTCAGTCAATCAGTATATTCTCCCTCTAAGCATTTCGAAGATTTTTCACTCATCTTATATTTACTTCAATGGTTGTCAGATGCTCTTACAGCTCTCTTCGTAGCCTTCTACTTTACACTCTGTTATTGCAGAACCTTGTCATGTATCTCAGCTCAAGAGCAGAACCGTACATAACATCAAGAGCCGCATACGATAGAAATGGGAACCGAAGATAAGTGCATGCATCAATGCACATAAATCTATATTATTACTATTATCCTATCATTTTTTGCACGAGGGATGATATATGTATCTATTAATGTGAATGCAGGTGGGGCGTGTGGATATGGGTTTTGTCGCAGAAATATGAATGGAGGTGATTTAGCTGTTGTCGCTCGGTTATATAGAAATGGAACTGGATGCGGTGCATGCTACAAGGTAATCATTATCATCAAAACTATTTCATAACTCGTTACTACAAACTCTATGGTACTTATCAGTTGGAAATAATTATATTATTCATGTATTAATGGAGAAATGGTTACATAGTTATAATGTATCTCTTTAGTTTAGAATTAGTTCCTAGAATATAGGACTCTGTTTACAACTACCTGATCTTTTGTGATGTGCTTAAAGATGTATTTTCTGATTAATGAATGTAGAGTGATCTCTTCGTTTTAGTGTAGTCTCCAGGGGCAGTACTCACCTGTGAGCTACAACTCCTTCTTTTAAATTCTGTGTATATTTTATCTTGGTATCAGAGCTTAGATTGGGTGAGCCTGATTTTTTTATATAAATCGTCTTAATGGCTACATCGCTTTTGTGGCTAAATGGCCTTTGTAGGTACGTGTACACGAAAGCTTTGTGCTCACAGGAGCTTTGTGCTCAGTCGAGCAGGTGAACTGCAGTAACACCTGGCTCACGATCTCAGATGATTCATTAATCTCTGAGCATAATGGAGTTGCCGCTTATTTTCCGTTGACAGTCATGCCAAGAAGCGCAAGCAGCGCGACTATTAGGTATACCTGCGTCGACGCGCCAAATCACGAGATTGGCGTGGAAGTGCACGAGATATCTGTGCCAAATTTGGGCCTTGCATAGTTTTTTATTCTGGGCGCAGATTTTTTGCACAGAAAGGCACCACCTCGCCTTCGTTGGAAGTTCTGCAATAAGTTGCAGATCAGAGAAGTTGCAAATTTGTGTGGAGGGGGCAGATCGAACTAGTTTGGTGGTCACATTTTGAAATCGCGGATTTTCCCAGTGAAGCCAGATCGAGATCGTCTCTTGATGGCGTATTGAACACTTGATTTACCCAGAGGAGAAAAATCAATTTGCAGATTTTCCTGGTAGTGCTGGATCTGAATCGAAGTTGGTGGATCGAGAGAACTAGCAAATCAGTGGAAGCTCTGTGGTCAGGATCTGGCAGGTATTGAAATTTTTTTAGTGTATCTTGTACAAATCAGTTCGGTAGATTTATTCATTTATAGATCAGTTCAGAATGAGTAACATTGTGGAATCATATCTCCACGAGTTTGAAAAACTCGATGGATCTAACTTCACCAATTGGAAGTTCAAGATACAAACCTTGCTTGAGGGTGCAAACGCATGGTCGATAGCTACAGGGAATGAGCAGAAACCAAATTCAATCACAGAGCTGACTACGCAGGAGCAAGATTGGGATAAGAGAGAAAACAAAGCAGAAGTTTTGCTGAAGATGTCCGTCAAGGACAACATTATCCCACATATCAGAGAGTGCAAAACGTCCACTGAGATCTGGATGACCATCAAAAAGTTATATCAGACCTTGAACACAAATCGTATTATGGCACTCAAAGGCAAGTTGTTTTCAATGAAGATGGATGAAAATGAGACCGCTGCTACATTCAACGCACGAGTTAAAGATGTGAAAGACGGATTGGGAGAAATTGGAGAGAAGGTATTTGATTCTGATCTTGTCACAATCACACTGAATGGGATGAGGGATGAATACCAAATGTTCATCACTAGATTGGTGGCAAGGCAGAAAGCTCCTAAGTTTGAAGAATTGACAAGGATCTTGCTGCAAGAAGAAGAGTGGTGGCATAATTTGAAACTACAGAGCGATGATCTTGCTCTGATGGTGAAACGACAACACTTCAGAGGGAAGCTGCCACAGCAGCAATCACAGTCACAACAGCAACAGCAATAGAGAGGAGGAGGTACATTGCAAAAGAGACCGTATAGAGGTATGCTTGCAAATAATGCTTTAAGAAGATGTTATTATTATGGGAAAGTATGTCATATACAAATTAAATGCATTAAGAAGCAGGCAGATGATGCAAAGAAAAAGCAGGCAAGGCACAAAGGATACTTTGTTGAAGAAGATGAAGATCTCAGCCATGAATTTCAACTGTTCACAGCTGACTGTGCCCTTTCAGCATCTAATGAGGACGACATCTCGTATGTCGATTCTGGTGCATCCTCTCACATGACAGGTAAGAAGGAATGTTTTGAAACTCTTGAAGAAAGTTCATATGGATCAAATATTTATCTAGGAGATGATAGTGGATACGAGATCAAAGGGCATGGGGATATTCCAATAACGTTACCAAATGGTGACATTACTCGTCTTAAAAATGTTTTATATGTACTCGGGATTAAGAAAAAATTGATATCTATATCTATGATCACTGATCAAGATATGTAAGTCGAATTCTTCAAGACTCACTAGGTCATAAACGATTGTAGGAAAGAAATTGTTACAACATGCGTGCGTGTAGGGAGCCTATACAGACTAGATGTAAAAAGTATGCCACAGCAAGCCATGGTTGCAGCTGGATCAACAACTAAAAAACTCTGGCACCAGAGATTCGGTCACCTGAATTTGCAGGACCTCATGTTATTAGAGAGAAAAGGTATGGTCGAGGGACTCCCTGTTTTTCACAGTATTCAGTTAAATTGTGATGGATGTGCCTTAGGAAAAATGCATAGAGAAGAGTTTCTTGTGCATGATAGAAAGAAGGAGAGAGATATCCTAGAGCTAGTGCATACTGACATATGTAGACCTATGCAGACAAGGTCACTAGGTGGTGCATATTATTTTCTTTTATTTACTGATGATTGCACTAGATACTCATGGGTCTATTTTATGAGTAAAAAGAGTCAGACTTTCCAGTACTTTATATAATTTAAAACCTTGGTGGAAAAACAGTTAGGAAAAAGCATAAAATTTCTCTTCTCAGATCAAGGGGGAGAATACAGGTTAGGGGAATCCATGAAATTCTACAGATCTCATGGGATTGTTTAGCAGTTTACAGTGCCTCACACAACACAACAGAATGGAGTGGCAGAGCGCAAGAACAGAACTCTTGTGGAATGCACAAGGAGTATGCTACAATGTAAGGGTCTATTTTATAGTTTTTGGGCAGAAGCTATTAACACTACAGTCTATTTAAAGAATAGTAGTCCTACTAAATGTCTTGGCTTCAAAACCCCTTTTGAAGCATTATATGGACTCAAACCAACAGTAAATCATTTGAGAGTATTTTGGTCAAAAACCTTTCCTCATATACCCAAAGCTGATAGGAAGAAGTTAGACCCTAAAGCCATCAAATGCATCTTTGTAGGATATGGCACTGAATTTAAAGCATATAAGTTATTCAATCCTGAGTCTCATAAGATATTTGCAAGCAGGGATGTAGTATTTCATGACCAGGCTCAAGAAGGAAAGGATGATAGTGATGATGATTGGCACATTCCATTATTCATGGAGGAAAGTAGCGAGGATGATCAAGAGTAGGAGTAGAAAGAAGAGAAGAAAGAAGAGCAGGAAGAAGGTGATATAGTCAATAATGTGAGCCCGAATAAGCCTGAAGCAAACAAATTTGAGGTAAGTCCCCTACCAAGGAGATCAGGTAGGAAGACTCAAATACCATCCAGATTGAAGGACTATGCTTTGATGTTAAACATTTTAAACATTGTAGAACCCACAAATTATAAAGAAGCAAGTCAATCTGAGGCATGGAGCGCTGCAATGGATGAAGAGATTGAATCTATTATTAGAAATAAAACTTGGGATTTAGTTGAACTGCCTAAAGGTAAAACACCCATCGGATGTAAATGGTTGTATAAACCTAAGATGAATGTAGATGGAAGTATAGAGAAACTAAAAGCTAGACTGGTTGCAAAGGGGTATTCACAACAAGAGGGAATAGATTTTGATGATACCTTTGCTCCTATAGCAAACTTAAACACTATTAGAATGCTTATTTCTTTAGCAACAAAACACAATTGGGAGCTACACGAGCTAGATGTTATGTCTGCATTTTTAAATGGTGAATTGAAAGAAGAAATTTACTTAGTACAGCGTGAAGGGTTTGTTAAGAAGGGGTAGGAACATCTTGTTTGTAGATTGAAAAAGGCACTATATGGCTTAAAACAAGCACCCAGGTCATGGTACGAAAAGATTGATTCTTTCTTTTTACAGCATGGTTTTCATAGGAGTATGAACGATCCAAATTTTTATACCAAGTATAATAAACAGGGGCAGATTATTTTGATTTATTTGTATGTGGATGACATGATTATAACATGCAACGCAGATAATTTGATCAAAGAAATCAAACGGCTGATGGCACAAGTTTTTGAAATGAAAGATCTCAGAAATCTCCATTATTGTTTGGGATTGGAAATATGGAGAGATTCTGGACAAACTTTTCTTACTAAAGGAAACTATGCTAGAAGTCTGCTGGAAAAGTTCAGCATGGAGCAGTGTAGGTCAACAGCAACACCATTACAACAGAATTTGAAGTTGTGCAGTGACGATGACACTAAGGAGATGGATGCCACTATGTACAGACAGCTAGGTGGGAGTTTGATATATCTCACAACAACTAGACCTGACTTGGAATACTCTATTAGTTTGTTGAGCTAGTTTCTGTCTAAACCACTTGAAAGTCATTGGGTTGCAGCAAAAAGCATGTTGAGGTATCTTTGTGGTACTAGTAATTTATTTTATACACTGACACATCTGATGTTACTCTAGCAGGTTTTTCAGATTCACATTGGGAAAGTAACTTGGATGATTGAAGGTCTATCACAGGTTACGCATTCAGTATAGGATCTGAGGTCATAGCATGGTGCAGCAAAAGGAAAAGTATTGTAGCTGTATCTTCATGTGAAGCTGAGTACCAAGCATTGTGCATAGCCACATGTGAAGCGATCTGGTTGAGAAGACTTCTCAATGATGTAGGAGAAGAATAGAAAACATCAACTATCTTTAAAAGTGACAACCATAGCACCATCAAACTAGCGTACAATCTAGTATTTCATAAAAACACCAAATGTATTCATACTCAGTTCCATTTTGTTAGAGAGAAACTACAGTCGAAAGAAATCTTTGTTGAATATTGTAAAACTTGTGACAATATGGTTGAGATTTTTACTAAGCCTCTTGCACGTATAAAGTTTGAATTGTTTAGAGGGATGTTAGGAGTTCAGGATAATCCTTTCTCCATTAAGGGGGGGAGTTGGAAATAATTATATTATTTGTGTATTAATGGAGAAATGGTTACATAGTTGTAACGTATCTTCTTAGTTTAGAATTAGTTCCTAGAATATAGGAGTTTGTTTACAACTTCCTGATCTCTTATGATGTACTTAAACATGTATTTTCTGATTAATGAATGTAGAGTGATCTCTCCATTTGAGTGTAGTCTCCAGGTGCAGTACTCACCTGTGAGCTACAACTCCTTTTCAATTTTGTGTATATTTTATCTTTATCCACGTTCATCAGTTCATTTTTAAATCTTAAGTTTGTCGATGAATTTCAAACTTGGTGTGACAAATACATATTGATGAAATTATAGGTAAGATGTACCAATAAAGATCTATGCAAAAGCAAAGGAGTGAAAATTGTTGTGACATATTATGGGCAAGGCGACCGAACTGATTTCATCATGAGCCTTCATGCCTACTCTCACCTTGTACGCAGAGGGAAAGCTAGCCAATTCATTTTGTTGGGGATGGTGGGATCGGTACATAGAATTGGAATTCATAGATTAATAATGTATATAAACCATTGGTACCAATTTCGGCTGTACTAGAAAAAAAAAAATCGGAAATTCGTTGATTCGGTTCGGTATGCGAATAATTTGTCAGTTTCCAATTAGGTACAAGGCAGCAGTGATTGATTTTGGTCAAAAATTTCTATCACCGTATGTCCAACATCAACTGTGCTACTCATGTTGAGTTGACAAATAGTGTGGTTGTGTAGAACAAAGAAGCGCTAGCTCTGTGTAACCATGGATAGTAACAGTGACAAATCGCTGTTGAATAAAATCATAGAGTAAGTAAATCTAGTTTTTCAATTACCTTTTATAAAATAACGTAGCCTTGGTGGAAATTTAAGAATTGAAATTTTATAAAAATAATGCAGCGATCTTTGAGCTTTAATGTTATTTTTTTTTAGTTTTTATAAAAAAAATTATATGCGTAACCTTTTTAGTTTTTATAATATTTTTATACAGTTACT
>APFE030655887.1:0-23218 GCA_000404065.3 Pinus taeda | reverse complement strand
GTATGGCTATATGGTAAGCCTGTACTATAATTTTAAAAGGCCCATAATATGGAAGGCGATATCCTGTCGGTCGACTCCAATCAATAGAAGTGACCAAACTACTCGAAGGGGGTGTCCTAGGAATGGGAGAGCTTCCCCCTTTCTCTATGGGAACAGGAGAACTTCTCTCATGGACCTCGAGAATGGGAGGATTTCCCTCCAGTTCATTCGAAACTGAAGAAACCAAAATAACCTCAGCAGTATGAGGTTCACGCTTCACTGGAAAGGTATGGTTAACTGAAGGGAGGGTCAAGTTTATCATTTGCTCAACCAATGGGTGGTTGAGAATAAATTCACGAGACTCACTTTAAGAGAGACCAGGGTTGAACAAATATGACTTTTGATCAATCACTGGATCAACTAGTGAAGGATCAGGGGAAATCTTTCGATACCTGGCCGGAAGACAAGGTTGAGAAGTTATAAGGTTTTCCAACTCTTTGGAAGCTTCATCCATAAGAGGACAAAGGTGAATGGGATGATTACCTTCACACAACGTACAAGGAAATTTGCCTTTTCCCATTTTCCCATGGGCTTAAATTTCACTAGTTGAAGGTTTATCACCACCATGATTTCCAGAGGTTGATGACAAAGGTTGACGTGAATCTGTGGACCACACTTCTAAGACCTTCGGAATACTATGACAATTTTGAAGAAGGTGGTCACCCTTACATAACATGCAAGGGAATTTCAATTTCTGAGGCTAGTTGGAAGACTTTTCTACATCAGTTGGATCCATAGCAATGGCTTCTTGGTTACTGATCAAGTGCTCAAAAAATAGCTCAAAATTAAAATTTGTCGAATCGGTGTGGAACATGGACGAACGCGTATTTCTCACCATCCTAAATCCATCACAACTCGGACTTTGTATGCTCACAGAAATGAGTTATGTTCATTTTCCCAAACAAGCGAATTTAAAAATTGATAGCCCAGTCAGCAATCCATACTACTGACGTGGCGCTGACTGGGTAGGGTATGTGGAAGTTTGACTTGGTCAAAGGTTTTTCTCCGGTAAATGGAATTGTGCCAAGTGGCACATTCTCATTGGATCGTTTTCGACAGTTTTGATTAGTTGGAGTGATGGCCAACCACTGGCTAACATGTGGCCCAGTCGGAGGCCGCAACGTGGCAGCCTAGGAGGCCACCAAAATTTTGGTTCATAGTCCAGGCGAAGGCAGCAAGGTTCGAACCCACAACCTACCAACACAACACCAAAGTTGTTACCAATACGCCATGTACATGTTTCTTAACTATATAGAACTTCACGTTTTATTTAAATGTCATATGCATGTTGTTTGGGGGTAGGGCCAGCTCATGGGGCTAACCCTTGGTTATATTATCGCATATGACCACATTTAAAGAGGAGCAGCGGGCCCGGCCGGCCCGAGCACGTGGCCCCCCATGTGTCCATAATTTTCGGAAAAAAGGTGTTAGAGGAAATTTAAAGTGTTCGACAAATTCACCTAGTTTTCGGTGAAATTGTCGCTCCATTAGCGTGTTTTGGGACGAAATTGTAGGATGGTGTCAGATTTTGGGGAATTTGCGGATTGATTAGGAGAAGATTGGGAAAGGCCATAACTTCTTCAATTTTTTACCAAATCAGGAGCAGAAAGAGGCTACACATATATTTTTGAGCATTCTGGAGCCATTCGAACAGGTTTCAGAGAATTCTGAGCATTGTAAACTGGTGTATTCACACTTTTGATCATAATAGAGAGGGTCAAGCCATTGGAAGCTGGACCAAGGAGACGTAGCCCAAGAGGGGTGAACTCCTTCATCATGTGTTGTTGTGATACTGTTTATGGTGATGTTTATGTATGTGATATGTTCTTGTTTAGTCATTTTTTATGTTAATTTGCACATAAAAATTACATAAAAACACTCAAAACTCATGTTTTAAACTTGCAAACAATCTCATGAATCCTCAAGCAAATTTAATATAATCTGAAAAGGAATTTTAGCACAACAGAACTAATTTTCTTAATCAAATCAAGTTTGTGTATCAGAGCTCTTGGTTTTATTTATGCAAGAAGGATTTAATTGTTTGCAAGCGAATGTCATGCTTACAAGGTTAAAACTCTAGAGCGGAGAAGGGAAGCTAATTGAAAGCACTGAAGTTGGGTCAAGGGGAAGGAGGGAAAGGTTGCCACAATATCCATCGCCAGTTCTTCCTCAAGTTTTAGTTGAGACTCCAATGCGTATGTCTCATGAAGGAGAGCCTACAATGATAGGGGATGAGAAAGTCTTCAGGAAGGATTTCTTTGGTATGACAGAGAAGGTGAAGATCCTCTATGAAGAGAGGAATATCGGACTATAGGGTGAAATCTACAAACCTCCCAAAGGAGAAGGTTCTTCAGGAGGAGGAGGTAATGGAAATGGAGGTAAACCTCCACCCTCTCCACCATCTTCTTCATATTCTTCTTCATAACCATCTTCACCCTCTTCCACTGACACAACCCTTACTCATACTCGTCAACATACCTCAAATGGAACTGGTAAATCACCTTTGTTAAAACTTGATGTTATATTTGAACTACCCATGTATAATGGTGAACTAAATGGAGAGAAGCTTGATAATTGGATTCGTCAGTTGGAGCTCTATTGCAGAATTCAAAACCTTCAAGAGGATGACATAAAGATTCAATTACCTTCCTTGAGGATGGAGGGTGCAACATTAGTATGGTGGGAATCAAATACACAAGAAGAGATAAAAAAAACATGGTAAGGTCTCAATTTCTTAGTCTGATTTCATTACTGCAGTTAAAATACAATTATATGTAGAAACCCATCATGAATTGGCAAAACTTTAGATAACTTAAAGGTCAAAATGTGCAAGATTACACCCAGGAATTCAAAAAAAAGGTCTCTAATGTTAGGTGTAGATTTACAATCACAAGACACGTTGTTGAAGTATATAGGGGGATTACACAATTACCTTAGGCATATTATCCTAATGTTTAATCCCAATAATTTAGATGAGGTGTGTGTGCAAGCCACTCATCTTGAGGCAAGAGGGAAAAACACTCCAGAAGAGGGTAGTAAAAATCCATTTAAGGGTAAAGAAAAAGAAAATGGTTTCAAAGGAAAGAAAAATGCATCTATTAAAACGGAAGGGGAGGAAACAATATGTAAACATTGTTATAAAGAGGGTCACAATGAAGCTAATTGTTGGAAGCTTCATCCTAAGATGATGCCTAATAAATTCAACAACAAAGGAAAAGAAAAGACACCTGCCATCATTCAAGAGTATTTGGGACCTGAATCGAGTGATGAAACTAAAATTACAACTATGGGTATAAAAGGTAAAGACTCCATTTCTAGCACTAGTATATCAAATTGTCACACTAGCACTCCAAATGAAGAAACAAGGATTGAATTATTTCATGTGAGGGTAATCTCAAAACATACCAAAATCGACACACTATTTCATAGTGGGTCTCACGCCGACTTGATATCTGACGGCTTAGTCAAGAAACTTAAACTTGAAACCATTTTACATCCCAAACCATATCCATTGGGTTGTATATGCAAGGACACAAATTTACAGGTTACAAGAAAATGTATTCTTCGGTTTGCAATCACAAAAAACTTCATTGACGAAGTTGAAATAGATGTTGTATCGCTTGATATATCAGGATTGTTTTGGGTAGTCCTTACCTCTATGATAGAAAAGTAATCTTCTATTGTCAGGAAACAAGTACCACTTTTTCAAGGATGGTGTGGAGTATATTGTGAGAGCTCATCACAAGAAATTAAATCTTTCATTAGATAATGTAGGGCAAATGAAAAGACTAGTGAATTCAAGCAAGAATTTAGTGCTTCTTATGATCAAACCCAATGTTGATGTTGATTATGAAGCGTTTGATGGTTGTAATTCAAAATTGAAAACTGATTTGATTGATGTAGTTGACCATGATGATGCGGTGTTTTAGAAATCAAAGGGGTTACCTCCCAAGAGGAGAATCCGACGTGAAATACCATTGCAACAAAAGTGTCTTCTTTCTAACATTGACATGCATCGGATGTCAAGAAGGGAAAGTGTAGAAATCATAGAGCAAATCGAAGGATTGTTGAACAAAAGGATCATCCAACCATATCCTTCACATGTGGTGCACCTATTGCTTTGGCGCCCAAGAAGAATGGTAATCATTTCATTGAATGGGACTCAAGGAGTGTCTATCATCAAAGTAGAGATGTTGAAGGAGACATATGGAAGATGACATTAAAAAACAAGCAAGGTTTGTTTGAATGGCTTGTTATGCTTTTTGGTCTTTTCCATGCTTCTACTACTTGCATGCATGTGATGAATGATGTATTGAAGCCATTTCTAGACATGATATTCTACTTGGATGACATTTTCATTTTCAGAAATTTCATTATGAACATGTCATGTGTGAGAAAAAAATACTTGATTTCGTATGTCAAGAACATTTGTTATTGAAGATGTCAAAGTGTGAGTTGAATAAAAATTCTTTGATGTACTTGGGCCATAATATTGGAGAAGGTGAGATGAAGTTAGACCTCTCCAAGATCGATGCCATTATGGTTTGGTCAATGCTCAAGATAGTCATTTGGATAAGAAGTTTTTTGGGAGTAGCCCAATGTTGGAGGAAAAATTTTGTTAAATTTTCTTCTATTGTAGCTCATTTACACTCTTTGGAAGTTGTGCAAAAGGTCTTCCAGTGGGGAGGCAAACAACAAAAGGCATTTGATACTTTGAAACAAAAGATCAGTTCAGCCTTTATACTTGCTCTTCTATACTTGAAAAATTCATTTGATTTTGTTGATGTATGCGACTATGCCATGGGCGCAGTCTTTATGCAATATGGTAAGCCCATTTCATTTCATTCTGAAATTTTCAATGGTGTAGTGTTTAAGTTGCAGCGACAAAGGCACTTTCATTGGATGGGTTTTCTTCTACTATTCCACTTGGTCAAAAGGAATAAGAAAGGTATAAGCGACAAGTTTGTTGATGTACTTTCTAGGCCTATTGTTTGTGTAACTACTTTTCTCAAGCATTATTTTTGTTTTACATGAAAGTTATGATCATAAAAATACATACTTTCAAGATGTACATTCAAGCTTGAGTCAAAGGAATCAAGTGGAGGAATTTTCTTACCATTTGCATCATAATGCGTTGTGTCATCTTGGTAAGAAGTATGTTGCTATTGATGGTAACATGGACAAAGCCAAGGATTTCATTGAACGACTCCAAATGGTACATCAAATAGTGCAAGATCGGCATGAAAAGAGCAAAGGCAAGTATAAATCAAGGCATGACAAGCATCATGCAGATCACAAGTTCCAAGTTAGTGATGAATGGATCAAGATTGGAAAGGTGAGGTAATTGTACCCTCACCTCTTGGACAACTAAAAGTGATATTTTGGGGTCCAAAAGGCTTCTGGTGGGGAGGAATGATGAGGTGCTCAAAAAATAACTCAAAATTCAAAGTTGTTAGACCGATGTGGAACTCAAACGATCACGTAGTACTCATCATCCTGAATCAAGTGCAATTCATCTTGCATGAAACGGACTCTGTAAGCTCCCAGAATCTAGTTTTGTTCATTTTCCCAAACAGGCGAATTTTTGCAAAAATTGACAACCCAGTCAGCTGTCTGCACTACTAACATGGCACTGACTGGGTAGGGTATGTGGCAGTTTGACTTAGTCAATGGGTTTTCTTCGACGAATGGAATTGTTCCAGGTGGCATATTCTCATTGGATTGTTTTCGGTGGTTTTGATTAGTTGGCGTGATGGACAACCACGTGTTGACATGTGGCCCAGCCAGAGGCCACCATGTGGCAGCCCGAGAGGCCACCAAAATTTTGGTTCATAGTCCAGGCGGAGGTAGCAGGGGTCGAACCTGTGACCTCCCAACACAACGCCATATTCATTACCAATACACCATGTACATGTTTCTTAACTATATAGAACTTCACGTTTTATTTTAAATGTCGTGTGCGCATTGTTTAGGGGTAAGGCTAGCCCAGGGGAACAACCCTTGGTTATATTATCGCATACGACCATAGTTTTAGAGGAGCGTGGAGCCCAGTTGGCGGGGGTGGGCCATTGACCTTAGCCCCGGGCACGTGGCCCCCCACGTGTCCATAATTTTCAGAAAAAAGGCATTAGGGGACATTTAAATTGTTTGACAAATTCGCCCAATTTTTGGCAAAATTTGTTGCTCCGTTATCGCGTTTTGTGAGGAAATTGTAGGATGGTTCCAAATTTTGGGGAATTTGTGATGCAATAGCATAAGATTGGGAAAGGCCATAACTTCTTCATTTTTTGACCAAATTAGGAGCATAAAGAGGTTACACAGGCATTTTTAAGCACTCTGGAGTCATTTGAACATGCTTTAGAGCATTATGAGCATTGTAAACTGATGAATTCACTCTTTTGAGCATAATAGAGAGGGCCAAGCCATTGGAAGCTGGACCAAGGAGATGTAGCCTAGGAGGGGTGAACTCCTTCATCATGTTTTATTATGATATTGTTTATGGTGATGTTTATGTTTGTCATATGTTGTTGTTCAGTCATTTGTTTATGTTAATTTGCACATAAAAACACTCAAAACTCTTGTTTTAAACTTGCAAACAATCTCATGAATCCTCAAGCAAATTTAATATAATCTAAAAAGTAATTTTAGCACCTCAAAACTATTTTTCTTAATCAGATCAGTTACCCTTTGCTTATTTTTCTTCTTCTTCTTCTTAGCTTCCTAATTACTAGAATCCAGACTTTCATCAGGAGAAGAGGAATAACAAGGTGAAAAAATAGGAGAAGAAGGTGAGGGGTCAAATTTAGGATCAACATGATGGTTATGTTGTTCAGGTGGAGGAGAGCTCGATTGAAAAGCAGTTTGGACACTCGGAATCACTGATGTTGGAAATAACCAAATTGGCATACCAATGGTCAATCCAAGAAGGGAAAATGTTGCCATATAGGTAGCACCAACATTTCCAAAAGAAGGAAAAGGACTAGGATTCCAGCCAGGAGGGTTTCCTTGGTTAGACTCGGGAAATGTTGCCATTGGTATCAACCTAAGATCTACTAAGGAGTATTTCCATAGGAAGGATGTTTTTCCGCAGTCAATTTAATTGATTTTATAGCTTTAACAAAAATAAATCAAAAAGGGGGAATCTAGGAAAAAGGGATTACCAAGTAACTGTAAGCCGCTATATACACCTTAACCGAAACCAAGGACTTAACATACGATGGCCAATCTCCCTGAATGTTGTGTTCGGTGTATCATGTTTACAAGGTGGTTGACTCAGTTACCTGTGGCTAAAAGATAGTAGCCTAGTGGGGTCTCCCAATATATACTCGATGGTACAGGGAGCACAAGTCTATCTTAGCATTGTCTAATGCGTAACCATTTGGTGAGAGTGTTCCCATATACTTTTCATACTGAAGTGCATCCAATATACCCGAAGGTACTGGAGAACCTTCGATATACTTTTGTACTGGAACGGGATTTCACTCCTGGGATACAATGCAGACAGTTAGCGAAAGCTAATATGTTTAAAGATGCTAGAACACGTCTCTAGCCTATACCTCTAGACATTTGTGTTAGGTTACAAATTTTCCTTAGGTTAATTGAGGTAAATTTTAATTTTATCTTGAATTAGGTTTCGATTTTATGGCTCAACCATGTCTCCTGAATTCCTATGATGCAACTAAATGATAAAAATGAAAGCTTTTCACTCGATGAAAGCTAAACTAATGAGGGAAGAGAGACAACCAAACAATGCGTCAATCAAGCAAAATGCATCAAAACATATATCCCTAACTTTTTGAATGCAAGATGTAAAAAATGAAAAATACTCTTTCACTTTCACTAACGAATGCAATGCCAAAATTAAATCTTATGAGAAACAAAATCACTTTCTTTCACTAAGATGCACTAATATTTTTTTTCTTTTTCTTTCACTTTGATTCAAAACGAAAACTAATGCATAAGAAAAGGAAAAACGGATTTCAAAACAACTAAAATGAAGATTTCATTGACCTTTGTTTCGAATAAAACAAAAATCATTTCAAAAATACTTTAATGAAGAGATCCTTTCACTTTTCTTTTTGAAATAACAAAATCAAAACAAGCATATACTTTCAGTTTCACCAAAGCAAACAATTGTAATCTACGTTTGACAATGGATCAAAAGTAATTTTCAAAGTACAAATATGATCCAATACTAATGAAAACAACTTCGCAAATATGAACCGAAAGCAACTTGAAAATGGTGTCCTGACTGCAAGAAAACTCCTAAATGGATACAATCAATCTCAAAAAGACAAGCCAGTTGATGAGTGAAGGGTAACCTAGACCTAGAGACCCTTGGAGACAATTGCAACCATTTAAGGACAACAATCAAGTCAAACACAATGAGATCACACTGGAAAAACATTCGCATAGTTGAGACACACTGAAAATTAGAAGAAACCCTAATTTTTTCTAGCCTCTGGGATCAGCGCGCCTATAAAAGGCAAAGTAGTGCTGAAAGGAAAAGTAGCATGACTGTTAATCCAAAATTGGCATTGGCAGCACTTTTGTAAAACCATAAAATGTGTTGGGTGAAGAAAAGAAGGAAAAAACAAAAAGTTTCAAAAATCAGACCAACACTCTCAAGCAAAAACCAGTGACTGTATAAGCCTACAGTGATATGCACAAGTCGAGAAATCAATGGTTGGTTAAACTAATCGGAGGATCAAATCGAAGAAATGGATGGAAAGGTTAATGCTTCCCGAGCGAAGTCACCAATTTTTTTTAGTAGGTAAATCCTCTTTGCGGACATAAATGATCCCTCAAGCCCAATGAGTGGGTCTAGCAACAAATGAGACAATCTACAAGACACTTTCCTATATTACGTTTGAAATAAGAGAAGAGGAAGGAGACCTACCTCGCTCTGATGTTATAATGCACTCCTTTGTTGAAGATCTTGATCACTTGCTCCTCAGGCTCATTTCTTGCTACTCATAACGTTTGAGTACCTGCACAAGATGACAAAGACATGACAAAGCATAAAAGTGCAACAAGCATAATCAAATGTAATCCACTTAAGAGATCAAGGAGAATTAAGATAAATGAAGCATTGACACAAGCATTTATGAAAATTGAACCAGCAGTTGTATATATTAATAAACAAAAGAGGAACCATACAACCCACGCCTTGATGTTAGTAGCCCTCCTTGAGTGAATGTCCAAGTCCAAGCTCAAGCTCTCCAAACACTCCATCTCCAAGCCAAAGTGAATGGTATGTGGACACTATCTCAGCATAAGGGTGCAAATAATCAGAGAGCAACCATTTGGGAATGGAGAGGGATGAATTTATAGGCAATGAGAGGGAGTTAGGATCTCACCAAAGATAGGGGAAGGTCCTCATCTCAAGTAGGAAGCTCATAGGAATAATATATAAGGGTAATATTGGGATAATTCGACCACATCCACAACAAATATCATCCAGCTCATTGCTCTATAAGCCTCTAGATCACGAAGCTTCTCCTCCACTTTTGGAAAACTTACCTTTTAGGGTTCAACGCGAGTATCCAGGCAAAATCCATGCTAGAAGCACGAGCATCAAATGGTGCAACCTACCATCAGCATGAGAGGGTAGTGTAACAGTCGTGCTAAACCAGAAATTGGGGTTTTGATCTCATTTTTCTTAGGAAAGGCTCAAGGCAGCTTTTCATTAGTTCTTAAGGGAGGATATGGACTGCATATCAGGATGGGTACACTGCATAGTTTTCAAGGTTTTAGCACTCTGGGGTATGTCACAGGGAAGTATAGGAGGTGTGACAAAATACTATGTAACAACATTTGAGAGAATCCATATGCTACAAACAGTCAAAAATATCCTTCAGACCATACCTCTACCCTACAAAATCATTACAAGGGATTTTAACGTGGTTCTAAATCTTAATGAAAAAAAGGTGGATTCGCAAGTTGGACAAAGAGTCAGAAGTCTTCCAAGCAACCATTGATGAGTTAAGTCTAATTAATATCCCAACTATAAATGGCACCTTCACCTGGAACAAGAAAAGGGGTGGAGTGAGACACATTGCCTCTAGACCTTATTGTTTTCTACTCTTATAAGCCATCTACATGACCTCCTGGGAAACAGAAGCTCACATCCTCCCCCAAATGGGTTCAGATCATTGGCCTATATCTCTAAAAGTCTACATTTCATCTAGCCTCAAAAGTGTCCCTTCTATTTTGAATTGTTCTGGCTTGAGCACCCAGACTTCATTGAAAATATAGAGGAATGGTGGAAAGGCCTAACACACCAATCAGGTAACATAATGTATCAATTCCAACAAAAATTAAATTTCATCAAAAATAAAATCAAATTTTGGAATAAAGAGATCTTTGGTAATATCTTTATAGACAAAAAATATATGGACCAGAGTATAGAAAATCTCCAACAAAGAATCATTAGCAATGGCATCACTGACAAAATTAAACAGGAAGAAATAAGCCTACATAAGAGATGGGAAGAAAGAGTCTTACATGAGGAGAAACTTTAGCAACAAAAGTCTCGAATCAGATGTCTTAAGTGTGGTGAACACAATTCTTCCTTCTTCCATCTCTCCATGATTCAGCATAGGAGACACAACATAATCCTTGACCTTAAATCCAAAGAAGGAATCACAGTACATACCCATGAGGATATAACAAACGAACTAAATGAGTACTTCATAATTCTCTTAGAGGAGCCGAGGGTAGACAAATTTAGAGAAATCAGGTAAATCAATCACAACATCCCTGGATTCCTCAATTAGGACCATAACAAAATGCTTCTAAGGGAAGTAAAAATGCAAGAAGTAGAGGAGGTTGTAATATCCATGCCCAATGGGAAAGCCCCTGGACCTGATGGTTTCACAATTGACTTCTATAAATCATGTGGCCTTTCTTAAAAGAGGAATTTCATGCTTTGGTGGAAGACTCCAAAATCAACAAAATTGTTTTAAAATCCCTCAATGCCACCTTACTTACCCTCATTCCTAAAGAAGAAGGTGTCGATTCTCTGGATTTGTTGTGTCCTATTACCCTTTGGAATGTAATCTACAAAATCATCTCAAAGGTCCTTTCTAATAGTATCAAGTCTATCCTTCCCCTCCTTATATCCTCAAACCAATCTGGTTATGTGGAGGCAAGGAAAATGATGTACAACATTATTCTATCTCATGAACTAATTCACTCACTTAAAGTTCAAAAGAAACTTGGCATGATGACGCAGCTTGACATGTTGAAGGCCTTTGATAAAATAAGTTGGGATTACATGAAGGAAGTCCTAAAGGCTTTTGTATTCAATCAAGATTGTATTAATTAGATTTATGGCCATGATTTCTGGAGCCTTCTTTGCCATTCTTCTTAATGGTTCCCCCCTCCAAGCCTTTCTTCCCCTCCATAGGCATAAGAAGGGGAGACACCTTGTGGTCCTTCCTCTTTGTTATCATGGCTGAAGGCCTAAGAAAATCCTAAAGGTTGCCAATCTTAAAAACTCTCTTGTTGGCCTCAAGATTCATGATAATGCCCCTTTCTCATCCCATCATAAATTTTTATTATATACCTTGTTAATGGGCATCTCCACTGTCAAGGAATCTCTCTCTTTCAAAGAAATTCTCTAAGGTTTTTTGGATTCCTCAAGAACTTCCATCAACCTCGAAAAATATAAATTATTCTTCTTCAATACTGCCATTTCCATTCAAAGAAATATCACTAAAATGTTGGCCTTTCAAAGATGTTATCTCCCTCTAAATATATGGAGTCCCCCTAACCAACAAATATTTCAAAAAATCCAATTGGGAGGACCTTTTCAAAAAACTTAGCAAAATACTTTCCAATTGGATTTTCCTCTACCTTAATTAGTCGAGAAGATTAGTCCTGGTTAAATCAATGTTGCAGGCCATGCCTTTGTATATGTTCTCTGCTCTAGCCACCCCCGAATCAATCACCAATGCCATCAAATGCATCCAAAGGAAAATTTTATGGAGGGGCTCAGACACTAAGAAAAAATGGGCTCTTGTAGTCTTGGAGAAGGTTTGTAAACCAAAAAATGTTAGAGGGTTGGGTTTAAGGGATCCAGATATTCGCGGAAAAGACTTAGGGGCCAAGACCTAGTGGCGTTGGCTAGACAACGCCCGGGCCTCATCTGGAGAGAAAAATATGTGCCAAATCACTCAAATGATGATCTCATCAAACTTACAAGTGACATCAAAGGCTCAGCAATTTGGAATCAAGCTTTGCAGAATAAGGCTATCATTCAAAAGCACAGCTTTTGGGAGATTGGTAGTCCTGGTTTTTGGATCCAGGGGAAAATCTTTGTGTATATATGTTTTATATTTTATGCTCCCGCCATTATTTATTTTCTATGTTTTAGAATTTGTATGCAGGTAATTTATGTATGGGGTGAAAACCTACATTGGGTATAACAGTTGTTTCGGCTTTAAGGGGACGCCTTTGTTGTTGATGGGTTTTTCTTGAGCCTTTGGTAGACCATGTTTAGTGGGATATATGTGGGATTGATTCTTGTGGTGGAAGAAGATGGTGAGTTGTGGAAACATAGAGATCAATAAATTTAATGGTCAGATTTTTGAGTTGTGGAAACTCTAGATGGAGGATCTGATGGTGAATAAAGATCAGTGGATCGCGGTAGATCCGGGTACTAAACAAATGGAAATGTCCAATGAAGGCTGGAAAAAGTTGGATCAGAAAGCAAAGAGCACAATATGGTTGTGTATCTTGGATTCAATATTATTAAATGTATCAGGGGAAGCTTCAGCAAAGGCTTTGTGGGACAAGTTAGGGACTTTGTACCAATCAAAATCTCTAGTGAAAAACGGTTCCTACGGAAAAATTTGTATAACCTGAGGATGAAGGATGGAGACTCTGTGACAGAGCATCTGAACGCCTTTAACACCGTGGTAAGCTAGTTGTTATCTGTTGATATTATAATTTCATGTGAAGATAAGTACATCAGTTTGTTGTGTTCTCTACCAAATTCGTGGGATAGTCTAATTGTTGCAATAGGTAGAAATACAACTACCTTGCAGTTTGATGAAATAGAGAATCCCAGTTGTTGGAGGAGATGAGATAGAAAAAAATGGAGGGACAAAATGGAGATGCATTGTCTGTATGAGGATGGTCGTGGAACAAAAACAAAAATAAGTCTTCGAGTGGGAGATCTAAATATCCAGGAAAACCTGTAAAGGTGTGTTGGAAACATGGAAAGGAAGGGCATTTCAAAAGTCATTGTAGATCTAAATCTCCCAAGAAAGGAAAGGAATATGACGATCCTCCTTCTATAGAGGCAAAAACCACCTCAAATGAAGGTGGGGATGTGTACTTGGGTTCTTCTTCAAGTACACATGTAGATCATAAGGCATGCTTGATTCACTCAGGTGCATCCTTTCACTTCACTCCCCACAGGGAGTGGTTCTGAAAATATGGTATCTATATAGCACTCTTATAACATATAAGTCCACACTTTTACTGGTAAGTCCCCATTTAAAACTTCTTTTGGATATTTTCCACCTTCACCTTTGGATATTTCATATGGGAAACAAGGAATAGTGGGGGAGGATCTTATAGGGAATGCCTTAAGGGATGAAAAAATTGTGGAAAAGATCAAGCAGATCCATATATAGATATAAGAGATCAAGGAGAAGTCACAAGAAAAATACAAGGCTAGGCATGTGTTAACGGTTTTGGACCTACCAATATTTAGGGGATCTCCCCGATATGAAGTCCCAATTAGACCTCACACCATTTGCTATAGAAGTCCCATCTAGAATATGGCCCAGTCACTAAAATAATGGGTTTAAGTGGTGTGCCTTGGCTGCAATAACGCACAGGATGATGTATTGGTGACTTTGGGGAAACACATGTGTGACTCTACGAAGGATCAAGTCCATACATGAAAGGTTCTATTAGCACTCCTCCAGATCTCCAAGGCTAAGGAAGAGTCCAGTTGAGGTAACCACAGACCAATATTTTGACTTGGTAGCTAGCCCTACCAAGCCAAAGAGGGTTGGGTGGATTAGGGTTTTATGCTAGGTGTAAAGTGCAAAGGGTTGTTTTAATCTGATTTGATTTGGTTATTGTTGGATGAGGATATTAGGTCAAAGAGGTTAGGTCAAGGCAAATAAGATATGATTGCAGACACTCAAAGGGGCAAGGTAGGTGGAAATATTAGCACTTAAAAGGTGATTTGGTGAGATGGTTTAAGACTAATGAGGAGTTAGGAAGAGCATAGGAGATGTATTCTTCCTAAACTGAAGGAAAATGGACAAATTATGATAACTTTCCCAAACCAGAGCATGAGCAAACATGTATTCTGCCTATCAACTTGAAAATTACCATATAACAGACATGGAATGGTTTATGAACTTAAAAAACATTCATACAAATGATAACAGAGAAAAAATAATGTTAAACATCCATACCACATATATTACAAAGAAATAGTTGCAAATCATCTATTAGAACTGGCCAAATTCTGATACAATAGTGTATCTGATCAATAGCACAACATCCAACTGAGTCCAACCTCTAAAAAGAGTGAAGAAAGGGAAGATATAGATATCAAAACAACCTTCTCTCGTACTTAGGGGTCGAATCCCTGAGTTGAGGAAAAGATCCACAAAAATCTGAATTGATACCTATAGTGTAGGGAGCTCTGAGTGACTCCTCCCTAATTACATTGAAACTTATTCATTTCACTTAATGATAACTTTTACCTGATGAATCTACCCCTAAGTAACTTATCCACATCATTATTACCTTTAAAACATCAATTACATCAGTAAAAAGTTGATTTCCAAGGATGAAAAACAAATCTAGAGAAAACAGTGAAAAATCAGGCAAATGGTCAAATGGTCAAGTGCGCCATCTTTCTGTCAAGTGCGCCCTCATAGTGTCAAGTGCGCCCTCCATCTTCCAGGCTACTTTTGACTGCCCAGAATAGCTCACTGGAAAGCTTGTCTTTTCTAGTTTCCAAATTTGCCTTCAGTTTCCAAAATGGACTTGATTTGACCCTCCAAAAGTTGATTCTCCCAAGATTGGTTTGTGCGCAGCGCTCAGGCCAAAATTGAGGCAGAAACATGATTTTTTGCTTGTTTTTTGCCCTTTTCACCTGCTAGTTTTGCAAACTAAGGTTGGAAAAATGGTTTTCTTAGATGTATTTGTAATTTTTCATCTTGTGGTGGTCTCCATTTGCTTATAAAGTGCCACAAAAAAGTTCGTAGCGCCTTAGGTGCTACGCATTTGACTATGTTGTTGATATAAAATTGTCCAAAAACACACAAAAAAAGACAAAAATTGCAAAAATGCGCCAAAATGCTTCAAAATTGGTGAAGTGGCTGATGTTGGTGTGGCTAGTCTTGGAGTGAATCCTCTACAAGTATATCAAGTTTCTTTTTCTCTTCTTCGTGAGTTAGGGCTTCAATCTTTGCCTATGTTGCCTTAAGCTTTTCCCTTGCATTTCTTTCTTTGTTGGCATAAAGTTTTGCCATCTTTCTCTAAATTTCATTTTGTTGATTGGCCTTGTCTAGGAGATTTTCCAAATGTTTGTTTACCTTGTAAAGCCAATGCTCCTGATTCTCATTAATCATGATGGAAAACTTCTCATCCATGTGAGCTAATTTGCAAGCTCAACCTCATTTTGTTTCTTTAGTTCTAGAGCTCTTTTCAGCCCTCTAGTCCTAGGTCTACTTTTTGTTTCTTGCTCTTGTTCAGGTTCACCATACCTATCATAAGCCTCATCAAGCAACGCCTTGGCTTTAATTTCTTCTCTCTTTTCCTTGATGAGTTGAATCTCCATGACATCATGTTTGGCTCGAAGTTGCTGATTTTCTTGCTCATAATATGAAATAATATATTTTTACGTCTCTAAGTTGGTTTGGAGCTCCCTGATGAGTGCATCTTTTTCCTTGATTACAATGCTAGTGTCCTCATTTTCATCATGCTCACCTCGGTTAACCAAGTAAAAATCCTGCTCTGTCTCATGGAGGTCCTCCTCCTCATGTTGAATCTTTGTCTCTGTCATCTTCTCTTTTCCTTTGTGTACCTGCTTTGTTGGCAAAGAAGGCAAGGCCCCTCCCACAATCTATGGGGCAAACACCTACCTATGGCCTCTCAAATAAGTGTGTGCCATTGTGCCCAAACATACCCTTTTAGGCTTGATGACCTCAACCTGCTCAATCTGCTCTAGCTCACTGATCTCATCTCTGCTAGGTGACTCAATATGCTCATGAAATGGTGATGGTGAAAGAGATTGATCTGATGATGATGCATGATTTGTGGGTTGAGATGGAGGAATGGATTGTTGAAAATAGAAACAAGAAATGCTAAAAATATCATTTCAAGATATACTCCAACTCTGTTGGAAATAGCAAAAAATAGAAATGCTAAAAATAGCATTGATATAAATAGCATTTCGGGATATATTCCAATTTTGATTTGTCCTTGAATAAAAATTGAGAATTCAAATTCAAATTTAGTCTCACTAGTTGTTTGAAAAATATTTAATTAATTCATCTTTTGATTTAATTTAAGTGGAGGAAATGCAACATGAAGTCTTTATGAGACACTGCAACATTATCCTTTTGATTGAGGAAGTTAATCCCTTAATTTAGGAGATAAGTCAAAATGAGTTGTATTTGAGTTGTAATTAGTTAGCTTAGTTAACTGAGTTAAGTCCAGTTAAATTAGTTCCAAACAATTGGAGTAATTTGTTAGGTTCCTATACCAATAGGAGTCGTAATTTTTGAATGGTTGAGGTTAAACCTGTAATATGAACATACCTTTGCTTTTTGCAAATGTTTTCCATATTCAAAAAATTAAAAAATGTAAAGAGGGTATGTCCTAAAAGAAAAATCAAAGGACAAAAAGAATAAAAGGTCAAAAAAGATGAAAATATGAACCCCAAGAAAAAGAGAAGACCATGAAAGTGTGCTAGTCAAAATGCCACTACTATTTACTTTTCATGCAGAATAAATGATTGTGTGCAGTTTGTAACTTATGCCACAATCCATGATAGTCAAAATGTTTAAACTTGGCTATTTTTTGTTTCAGTTTCATGTTTATAGATAGAGAAATAAAAATTTGACCAAACAGTGATATCTTGGCAGACAAGTAGATTAGGTAGAGTAAATAAAAAGGAACTCAACTGTTTAATGTAAGCCCTTGGATGTAATAAGGTTAGATTTAGCTAGATTACCATTGTAAAGAAAAGAAAATATTTGATAAGGGTTTGCTAGCTTAAATGCATCCTAATAAAGAGAAGTAAAAATGGTAGGATGAGTAGATGGGTAAGTAGAAGAAAGGTTGCAGAATTGTGATGATTATTAGACAAAAGCACATTTATCACCCTCATCATGAAAGTTCTAAGTTTGAATGAGAAATGGGACTAGCATAAAGTTCACAAAGTCAAATTAACTAATTTCCCCTCACTCATATCACCCTTTACTTAACTAATTTCCCACAATAAGTTTGAAGTACCCAAAATCTTAAGTCAAAGGAGGCTCAGAGCATTTCTCTGATTTCTTGAGGGATCAAACCCTCGGCTCAATGACTTATAGATCTTAAGTACTAAAATCCCCTCATAAACATTCACCCCCTTCAATTCATTCATTTTCCCTAAAAAATCCCTTTTCCAAAGGTTAAAAATCTATTTTTCCTAAGGAAAAGCCATCGCCCCCCATGAATACATTTTTTTATGAAAACCCACAAAAACACTTAGCCTAAGTTATAATGTTTCCATGTGAAAAGTAAATAAAATTCAAAACACAATTTACGTAGTGCAAATCCATTTTCCGCATTTTTTCCATATTAACTTCTAATTTTATTTATACTTGTTAAATCTCGAAAAAACCCCTTTTTCTGTATATTTTATTAAATCCCTTAAATATTAACCCCTCCCCAAGTTTGAAACATAAAATTTATATTACCCAACCCCGACCAAGACATAATTAATTGATCTGCGATTAATTAAAGTCAACCCATTAACCAATCAAATCTCGTCCGATATTTTAATCTCTCCCTTAACCCTTCATTAAACTAAAACCACCATGATTAAATGACCCCTCGGGCCCCTCCATTACTGTCTGTGCAACACTCGCGCCTGACCACCGCACGATCTCCCCCCTCTCCATCCGATGGCTCACATTGAGTTCGGAAGGGCCTAAAATCTAAACTTTACCTACCCGAAATGGGTTGTTTTCCACTAGGTCCCTGAAGCGACGTGGCACTCGATGAGTGGAATCGGGCGCCCTCCTCCCAATACCTCTAGGCGCCCAAAGGCCGTATGAACTAAACCGCTTACTGCCAGCTCGCTACCCGCCAAAACTGTCACTATTCACCCCGCTATGCGACAAACCGCTACTATTCACCTGTACCCACCAAATTGACTTTTTGCGCATAAATCCAAAAAGCCCCAAATTATTGTTTTTATCTTTTTAACTGTAATTTTCCATGCACGCGCCTGTGAGTGTTGGAAAGCCATCAACCCATGTACACTTGCACTCTGAAGACGCCAAAATCTTCCAGATTGACTTCCAGCCTGATTGAAGCCTTTTCAACCGTTCAGAATCGCCGGTGAATCAGTTCAAACCTAGTTTTCATCAATTCCAGGTATTTAAGCCAGAATCCATTGAAAGCCCTATTAATTTCTGAACCAGTCTCTAAACTTTCTTAACTAAAATTAAAGGGAACTTTAATAAACATAAGAAACATCTGGAATTGAACCCCCATTACCTCAAAGACTGAAAAGTTACTTCCCCCCATTCTTAAATCCACAAGAACTAAGAATGGCTTCCCCAATTGCCATGGATGCTAGGCCAATTTCCACTCCTCACTTGGAATTAGATCACCTTCCCCTTGCTGATAAAGACTTCCAAACCAAGGACACCTCTGTCCATGAATCCCCACTCAAATTATACTGTTGATACAGAAACCAATACCTAAACCATGTTGAT
Source organism: Pinus taeda (assembly GCA_000404065.3). Lineage (NCBI taxonomy): Eukaryota > Viridiplantae > Streptophyta > Pinopsida > Pinales > Pinaceae > Pinus > Pinus taeda. The sequence continues at coordinate 4,205 of APFE030655887.1, read as the reverse complement.
AAAATAGGTCTTTGGGAGTCTAATTTGCCCAAGTATCAATTTCCTCAGGTACACATCTTTCCAGAAATTGTCCATTATTGCCATGCAAACTATATTCCCAATCAAGAGCAATGATGTCCCCTAACCGTACCATACTTTTCACCGTTACTACTAAGTCAACCAATGAAATGTTGCAGCTACAACCAGGACAAAATCTAACCCCTATTTCCATTGGAGACCTGCTGAACAAATTCCCCAAGCTTACCACTGCCAAACTTGTTGAATTATTCCAGACTTCTATTATAGAAGTGAAACATATTCCAAAGGATCCTCCCCCATATATGTGGACCATATTTTCTCAACTTGGCTAGGACATTGTGTCAATGATATCTATGTATCTTAGGCTATACTACTAGTGAGTACATAGATGAAATCATCTTAGCCTTCATGTCCATCTTCACTGCAGGAAACCTCCTGTTGTCATGTATGATTATGCCAAGCTCATAGCTGATAAGATGCATGAACAATTCCTGAGAATGAGTAATGAAAGAGTGTTTAAGTATTCTTCAGTTTTGTACCACCTTTTCTTATACTACCAAGCTCACAAGTTCCCTTTCACTCTCCAAAGGCTTGACACTAAAGGTCATCCTAGGTCAGTAATTTTTTGGACTCCTTTGATACATAAGCATGATTCCCCATATCCATACATAGATTTTATTGATCTTTTTTTACATCCAGTAGTGACCATGATGCTAGGAAGTCCTCCTCCAAGAATCAGTTCAGATATCAGGAGGATCCTACAGCTGTCAAAACAACACAAAGTGGGAGATTGGTACTTGCACCAAAATCACATAGAAATTAGGATCTATGGTTATGAGTTGACCCCGTATAAGTTACCCAGATACCTCCCAATGAGGCTATTTTCTCTGGAGTACTACCGGCAAATAATCAACTCAGATGAGGTGCATTTTTTCAAGGCCAAAAAGAAGGCTTAGATCAAAATCAAGGATCAACTAGGCCCCTTTGTATGTAATAGCATAGAATCTGGGAGAGAAGCAGAAGAAATCCTTTAGAAACTCAAACTAAAACAAAGCTTCATGTGGAAATATGACCCCTATGACTTTATCTGCAATAGAAGACAGAAAAACAAGATGGCTCCCTACATTCACCACCAAATCCCTGAGATAGAGAAATATGCAAACCAATTGGAGGGTGGAGAATACTTTAGTAGATAGCGATAGCATTGAATTAGCAGTTGAAAATGCTCTAATTGATTTAGAGAAAAGGCTTGATGAAGGTTCTTTCCTGCAGGTTCCAGGAGAATCTCAAGTCCAAACAGAATCACAGGTACAAAGTGAATCTCATATAGAAGAAGAGTCTCAGGTGCAAGAAGAATCAGAGCAGCCAGACCTATCAAAGGAATTAGGTCAAACAGGTATATAGCAGCCCACTATGAGTACTCCCCCTCACTTGCAAACTCCTCTAAATGAGGAAAAAAGCCTCAAAAGGAATAGGGAGGAGGCCACTACATCAGGCAGAGCAACTTTACAAACATATGCAGAAACTAGCCTAGTCAAAAGGCAGAGATTAAATCCTGTGTCAGAACAGGTATTCACGGAAGAAACTGTTGGGGCCACTAGCACAGAGAAAGAAAGAAGTAGGCCTGCCACTCCTTCAGGGGGCACACTAGAACCGTCCACATCAAACACTCAGATGTTGGAAAGGCAACACAGTGTTGAAGTGTCCTCCTTTAGGATGCCAACTGACAGGGATCAAGACATTAGAGAGAGGTACAAGGATATAAAGGCCAGGAATGAGAGGCTAAAAGCCCAAACTTATGCTCAGTACCTCAAGATGGCACCTACAAACTAGACAAGGCTTATGTCAACCTATGATTTCAAAGAAGGTAAGTTGCATATGGCATTGGTCAAACCTACCACTCAACAACCAAGGACAACAATTGACTTCCAGAAGATAGATTTTGAAGTGTTGGCAAAGGACATACATCCTATTGACTAGATTGAGCTACACAAACAAATAGGGGAGATGATTTACTCCACCTTGATAGGGAAATCCATCGCAGCTCACCAATTTCAGAATTCCCTAGATAACATATCAGCTCAATTCCAATTAGAAAATACCTCTTCACAGGCAAAGGACACCAAAATTAAGTCCTTGGAGGACTTAATCATTGAGTTGGGACATGATCCCAAAGATGTGAAGGCCACTGAAAGACTAATCAAGAAGGAAAATGATGATATTGCTGCTTTGAAGAAGCAACTGAAGGTTCCACCACTGCATCACCCACAGACAGCGAAGGTCCTAGAGACCCAAAAGGGACAAGAGGAGCTTATGGACTTAGTCCTCAATCTAAATCACCAGTTGAAAGAAACAGAGAAAGAATTGGACACATTAATTCAGTCCAAACAAAGTGAAATGGCCACCACTTCCACGGTTGCCATTCCCATAGTAACAACTGCAGTTCCCTCAACACTGGCAGCATCCTTGGCACCAACAGCTCCCCCTGCCATAGCACTGCCAGTCACAACTGAGTCTCCAACAACAGGCACCTCAACAGAAAAGACATCAGATTTAGTGAAATCCATGGAGGAAATGTCCATCCAAGCAACAGAGCTTAAGAGGCTTAAGGAGAAAGTGGCAATCCTAGAAACTAACTGCAAGCTTGCCCAAATACAACAGAAAGAAGAAACACAAAAAGCTCTAAGGATGGGTGAGAAGATTAAGGTCCTAGAGAAGGATCTAACTTTAAAAAAGCCACTAAGACAGACTAAGGAGATGCTCTTGCCCAATATCATTGACTTTGTCAATGATATTTGGCCATCAATTCAAGAAATATTTGAGCAAACAGAACTGGTGAAAGTGGCCACCGAAGCAATTCAAAAGATAAAGGAAGACCTAGGAGACTAGCCTGAGGATGCTAATCGACTCATCCATTTCTTGAACAACAAGAACATGCATGAACTAAATGAGGTAGGTGTGGAAGATAGAACTAAATCCATCATTGAAATCAAAAAGGTTCTTTCTAAAAGAAACCTTATGCTTAACCTGGAGGAAAAATGCCATAACATGCAAGTTGGCATTGACAGATTCATAACAAAATTTCAAATTTTGAGGGATAAAGACCTTCCAAGTCCTATGGTCATCCATGAAAAACCTATGAACCAATTGGACTATGTGGAAAGATTAAAGAAATTATCTAAGGAACAGACAAGCACTTTAGGAATCAAAGCATTGCCAACAGGGAAAGTATTGTATGATACTTTAGAAGATCTATTTTTCTTAGAGCATGAGGTGAAACATCTATTTGTCACCAAGCCAAATTTTTCCAAATACACTAAGGCAGATGAGATATATATAAGGATGCTCAAGGTAAAATTACCTAAAGATGAATGGTGGGAAAAGATGACAGATTTACTATAAGTTACCACAATAAATATAAATGGCAACCAGATGAAACAAGTAAACAAGGTCAAAGAGTAACAGGTTAAAGAATATCAGTTAAAGACCAAAGACAAAGATGATTCCAGCGTACACATATTAGCCAACCTAAAAGCGCTCAAGTTCAACTACAACAGCCAGCGTTACCACAATAAGAGGGACAGCATGATGCAGTTTTCCATTTGTCTCTGTCTTGATGCTTGAAGATATTTTTATTTCCTTAATTAAATCTCAAATTGTTATGAGATATTTTGTAATATTTTTTGTATAAATACTTCCCATTTCGAAGTATTTAGGGTGGATTCAAAGAATTTTCTGTAGACTTGTATCTAAAATCATAGTGCTATTGTATCAAGGCTAGATTGGCTTGCTAGATCATGGAATAAAGTTCAGACATTTTACAGGATTCTTGTGTAAAGTGAAAATCAGATAAATATTCTCTCATGTGTATTATTGTTTTTCCTTATGTTTATTAATAATCATATGTGTTTCTATGAAATCTGAATGGTAAACTAGGAATGATATTTCAGAACTTGCTTTAATGCACTTTGTCTTGATTGTTTACCTTCTTAATGTTTTCTGCTAAACTATCTTAGTTAGGGAATTCTTAAATGCTCCCTTACTTCCGCAGTTTCTCCATGTGGCCTATGTAGCATAATTATTAATTACTATTTGTTGATGATCACCCTCTATTCCTCATTCTGATTCTGGTCTAAGGATTCTTCATTGCCCTTTACCCTGGTTAGAAATCATTCCATCCATCATCC